>SNQJ01S0053728.1:134709-148532 GCA_010110895.2 Picea sitchensis
CTAGGCTCAGCGTCAAAACCTTGGCTCTGATACCAAACTGTAACGCCCCCTTTCACTCAGGGCCAGGAAGGCACTACTTCGTGGAATAACAATCTCATACTTAATCAATAACATGCATTTAAAATAGGTTAAACACAATTAAACTCAGAGTAACCATAAGAATTACTGCTATTATAGATAATCAATGGCTTTAACATTAATTTTTATGCACAACAGAATACATGATAAATATAAATACACAGACATGCAGAAAAGTAATTAAAACATCATCTGGTACTTATCTTTGAAATGGTGGTAATTCCACCAACCAGGTGCAGGCCTTCCACGAAACTCCCAGCCTTAGACCACACTACTCATCAAGCTCAGCAGTGGGTCACCCCCAAGCTGAGACTAAGCTCCACCCCCAAGGTAAGGAATCCTAGGCTAGGCTGAGGTTATAGGGAAAACACACAGTCACAAGGAAGGAATTCTCTCCCAGGAACCACTCATACTCACTGCCCACAGACTCTCCTTCCCCACATGCATGTTCCACCCCAGGAGTATACACCTTCTCTATCACCTAGACATTCCTTCAACTGCTAACCTCCCTTGCCTTAGGTTTCAGCAACAGACCGGACTAGAAGTCTTTGAGCTATGTGGAAGCTACAGGGTTCCTTCCAGGAGTTCTCTCCTTCCTCTGCGCACTCTCTCACCTAGGGAGAGTCGCTCACAGGACAAGCAACATGTTCTTCCAAATTCAATCACCTCTCTCACCTAGAGAGAGTGTTGTACAAACTGGCCAACAAGCCACACATAGTCCAGCACTGCGTGGCCATAATAGCCAACGGGGAAAATAGACACGGGCTTTCCAAACAGGATCAACAATGACAGGATGGTCTCATAGTTATGGCTTTGGGACAAAGACTCCACACACAGGCTCGATCTACTTAGATAGAGGATGCATTGGCTTTTCCAGAAATCAACACATGCTATCCCTGAAATCAACACACAGACTTCGCCCCCCGGTTTCAGAATGGCACGAGGTCTCTTGCAGGGCTCGAACGGGACGTATGGTTCAGAAGATGCACGGGGCTCTTCCAGAGGTCAAACAGGTTCACACCCAGGCAGTCGAGGGTCGAATGGTGGTGGAACCCCCCAGTACAGCTAACTTCTCAGGTTTTAACTGCATGCACCCAGGTCAACACCTATCTCCCTAGGGTTGCATGTTTCCCATTTTGCACATGTTCCCCTTCCAGGAACTTAGGATAAAACAAATACAAATATTTCCCATGGCTTTTTGGAATAATATTAAAATATTATTCCCAAGGACTTAAGCCCTTAGGCTTAGCCCCTAGGCTCCACACTTAACCCCCTTTTCCCACCTTCCAGCCCCTAATCCCTTGCCCACTCTGTGCAAGCTTAGTCCCCCATCACTCATTCATCGAGGTCGGTCTGCACGCGGTGGTGTTTATATTTTTATTAATAACGTGCATAGATACATGTACAAAATCAGGCTCTTGGCCTTCAACATTTAGGCTCTCTGGCCTAACAGTCACATAAGCCTGCCATCTTATATAAACTTGGCTCACCAGCCTATAAGACATTTTTACAACTCATTTCGTAAACAATATTTACAACTGGGCTCGGCCTTGGGGACATTACATGTAGACTCTACCCCACCACGGGTTAATTATGTGGCATCTTATCCTCAATGTTCAGTTTCTTATGAGCAGGAACCTGTAAAATCATGTTGGCGTTCCCGTGACTTAGTCTCAGCAATCGATCCATTGGTTTATCCAATGGGGGCATGGGAGCCCTTGTCTCCCCCTCTTAGTCCAAGTGGGCTTGAGTATCCTTCTGAGTCTGATCTCGTTGTTTGTAGATCCTCAAGCCCTCATACTTGTGATTCTTCACTGATAGACTCTGTCAGCCCTGGCCAGAACCTCCATCGTCATATGGAGTATGGTCAGTTTACTTCACCCTTTAGGACTGTCGACCCTCGTTTGCGTTATTTCTCGAATTTTGAATTGCCTTTAGATGAGGCTATCCTTGAAGCCATGAATACGATTTCTATCTCGCGGAAGGACTTACACTGTGGTTTTTTTTTTCTTCCCTTTTGGGAGACTTCTCAAGTTGACTATCAAAGAGACTCCTAGTCTAATCCTAGCATCAGGCTCTACCTGAACCAGTTTCATACATGAGTTGTAGCCCCCTTGGAGTCTTATTTAATCCCTTTTCAGACTCCCTAAAGATGAAAAGATTGTCGAGTGACATTGTTTCTTCACACTCATTAAATTGGTCCAGAAGAATGTTCCTTACACGGGTCTTATTTTAAGCCCTTTTCAGACCCTCTAAACATGAAAATATTGTCGAGCAATCTTGTGGCCTTTCACTCTCGTTAAACTGAAATTTGAAGTCACATCTATCTGGCAATAGTTTACCCCTTTTTCGGTCCGGATGGTCAAATGTACGAACAAAGGTATACTCTAAGGAACTTCAATTCTCTAGAAGAGTACCCTTAGGTATAATTTTACCCCTTTTTCAGGCATGAGGGACTAAATTTACAAAAAAGGAACCCCCACGGAGTCCATAGTTAAGCTCTTTTCAGACTCTCTAAAATTGAAAAGATCACCGAGTGACCTTATTCTTTCAAACTCGTTAAAATGGTCCAGAAGAACATTCTTGATGGAGTCCATAGTTAAGCTTTTTTCAGACTCCTTAAAAATGAAAAAATGGCCGAGTGATCTTGTCTTTATCACACTCATTAAAATGGTTTTGAATAGACATATTTTCGGTGCTAGTTTACCCCTTTTTCGAACCAACTAGACTACCCTAGCAAAAGCTACCCCACTGGAGTCTCCTTTTACGTTTTTTCAAACTCCCTAAATATGAAAAACCGTCGAGCTTACCTTTTCTGGGCTCGTCAAACTTACATTGAAGGATGTTACCATTGTGTGTTTTGTTAACCATGTTTGCATACCTACGTCTTTGGTCTAAATGCCGACTCCATGTTGCTCTCAACTGAACCATCTGAAGCATACCTTATATGCAAGCCTTGTAGTACTTTGCCTCTGTGTCTTAACACCTTTGGCCCCCAGAGGATTTTTCTTGAGTGTCATTTCTCTGAACATCGGTCTTGTCCTTGCGCCTTGAACTTGTATGTCTGTAACCCTCATTCCTCCATTGTAATATAAGATTCTTTTATTCTTTTTTCCAAAATCATTGAAAAAGACAAAAAAGTCAAATATACCCCAAAAAGAGGAAGGGAAAAGTATTTTATTTATTGGCAGCACAATAAGTCGCCCTTGGATAAATCACATATATCCGTTTGTTCGTCAAACTCTGGGATTTAATACGACCTTAGGAAATTGTTCTCGTTACATAGAGCAGTGTCCTCCTCCGTTTGGTTATTCTTCCAAACATATGGAGATTTTGCGTTGCATCCTGCCTCGTAAACTTATGATTAATGCCATGCTGCCTGAGTCTCATCATGTGTCATGCTGTTGTCCAAGGGAAGTTTCTACCAAGCCTGAGTCATCCCCTCTGCAGTTTGTCTCTTTCCCTCATACCCGACCATCCTAAACGTCCAATCAAGTCTTTGTTTGAAATCAATGAAGCCTTCAGTCTGATCATCAATATTCTCTAGTCCATGACCGACGAGCCATCGAAGACCTCTGTGTAGTGAATTCGTACACTCATATTACACTCCTACCCGAGTTTTGAAGATTTTGAAGTTGTTGCTCGAGCTCTGAAGACCTCATCTCCATTCATCATGCCTTATCAACTTCTAAGAAGATGGATACTCTACATGTATATCTTTTTGATTTCAAGATGTAGCTCTGTTGTGTATTTTTCACGGATACACTTTCTATAGTTATATGACATGAATCTACAGTGTATTTGATTGGTAGCCATGATTTTATTCTATCCCAAGCATGGGTATGCCCACCTTGGTGAGACAATTGTTATTTTTGCAGATGGCGCCTCCCGATTTCTGGTCCCTGGGCTCACTTGTTCGGCATATCAGTAAATATTGTTAATGTATTTCAGCCATCAGATGCTCTTCTGACCTCACACATTAGGGGGCATCTGTTATAACCCTAATGTGCACCAGACATGTTTACCTGGCATCAGGCCATCTCAGATTCCTTCTTTGCCAAAGCACTACTAAACGGCTCTTCTTAAAAACACTTTTTATAAAGGCCCATGTGCCCTTCTCTATTACTGCACATGTGTACATGCTCGCTGACCCAAAACATCCCACGTGTACCTACAAAGGCACAAAAAAAGGAAAGTTTCCGATGGAACACACAGCTTTGGGTGAGTTAACTAAACCTTTTGGCCATGCATGGACGAGGGTTCGTCCAAATACCTTGCTTCTTCTAGCCTATAAAAGAAGGGTTAGGGGTCCCGTTTGGAGGAGGAGAATCATAGTAAAGAAACTATACCCAATTTCACATTCCCTTTGTCCCAACCCTTTAGCCTTCCTTGTGCAAAGAGAAAGATAGAGCAAAGAAGTTGGAGGACAGTTGAAGAGGAGCCCAGGACTAGGTTTGTGGAGCAGCGGCCGACTTCATCATTCTAAGTTGATTTGTTGAAGTTAATAATAAAGAAATACTTTTCCTGTCACACCATATGAGGTTTTCATGGTTTATTGCATACTTGTTTATTGAATCTCTAACCCATTAATCTATATATCAAATGCATGTGGAGTTTGTTGTTTGTCTTGTGTGAATGCAGGTCAGCCTTGGGAGGAGAGTTGCAATCAAAAAGCGATCAAGCGTGAGGAAGGATCTACATCAAATGCTCGAAATAAGGTATGCTCACTTAATCTTCTTAACTATGTATTTTCTTAAGAATAATGGGGATTAGGTCTGGGACAATGGTAGAAAGTAGAAATCTTTAGGTATTTTCTGCATGCATAACTAAACCCTAAGTGCTAGTCTGTAGAGGGATTTCCCACTCACATTAGACCGTCATATCATGGGAGGGCGTAGACCGCTGATCTGACGCTCGTGGAGTTCGGAGATTGAACTTCAAAAAAAAAAAAAAGGTGAACTAATTGTCAAGTTCGTGAAGCGTGAAACCCCAAAGCACTTGGTAGTTGGCCCCAGGTTATAGTTGGAGGTCACGTGGAGAGGAAATTTATGCCCGACGCTAGTTCGCACGAGTGAATTTATTAAGGACCTATGGAGTCGGTTCATGAGGGTTCCAACAGGAATCCGAAGAGCTATTTTGTCTCTGAAAGTTTGAATATCCATTTACCGAGAGGTCAGCAAACCCTGCTGAGGTAGGGGCAATGCGTTAGGTAGTATCAGAGCTTACAACTATTGTTTTCTATAGGCAGGAGAAGGCATAGGATAGTTGTGATTTGAATTTTGCATGGATAGATTGAAACAATGCCGCCAAGGAGACGTCCAAAAAGAGCTTTGCATGATCCAGCCGTGGAAAAGGAAATGAGAGAACTTCATGCTCGATTAGATCCTATGGAGATAGAACAGAGATGAACACCTGATACTGAATATATTAGTGAGGTTGAAAGAAAGAAAGAAGAAGAAGTAGAATAAGTTGTAGTCGAAGATGCTACAGAGGGACATTTGCTAAAATTTGTTGCAAGAATGGGTGCTAGAGCAAAGTTGGACATCCCAATGTATGAAGGAAACTTGGGCATTGAGGAGTTGCTAGATTTGTTTAGAGCTCTAGAAAAATACTTCGACTATGATGATGTTGAAGAAGACAAGAAATTCAAGCACGTTGTCACTAGACTGAAAGGACATGTAGCACTGTGGTGGGATGAACTGCAGGCAGACAAGTGTTGAAAAGGTAAACAGAGAATTAAAATCTAGGACAAAATGGTCACTAAAATGAAAGCCAAATTCATACCTAGATATTATCAAATCAATTTGTTCAGACGAATGAAGAATTTGAGACAGAAAGGGTTGATAGTGAAGGAATATATAGAGGATTTTTACAAGTTAAACATCAGAGCTGGTCATCGCGAGAGATGATGAAAAGGTCACCAGATATATAAATGTCCTAAGATATGAGATTCAGGATGAGATGAGCATGGTGACAATTATAAATGTGGAAGATGCTTACCAGGTTTCTCTAAAAGCATAAGAGAAATTGGCCACGAAACAAAGTCAAAGGGATAGAGGTAGAAGTCAGAGCAGAGGTAAAGAAGTTTCCCATGCCAGACTACAGAATCCCAAGGATGAAGAAAAGAAGCCACATAACCACCCAAAAAGGGGAGGAAGTTCACAAGGAAGACAATATGCTAATAGGAACACTTTTCCTCAAGCAAGAGGAAGAGGAAGAGGCAGAGGAGGTGAAGTAAAGTGTTTTGTCTGTGGAAAGATAGGACACAAATATTGGGGATGCCCTGAGAGAAAGAAAGAAGGAGGTGAAGCTCACATTTCAGAGGCCCAAAGGAGAAATGTTGAGGCAGAAGATGCAGAAGGTGGAAAGTCCTTAATGATGAGGAAAGTTCTCTTGAAGCCATAGAAGGAAGTGGAAAATATAGTCTAGAGGAATAGTTTGTTTAGGACTGCTTGCAAGACCAAAGACAGGGTATGAAAGGTGATAGTGGACAGTGGAAGCACAGAAAACTTAGTATCCACAGAGATGGTGGAGAAGTTGGAGCTGGAAACAATTGCACATCCAAGCCCATACAAAGTTTCATGGTTGCAAAATGGACATCAGGTAACAGTCACTAAATAGTGTTTAGTTGAATTTAAAATAAGGGGATATAGAGATGATATTTTATGTGATGTGATTCCCATGGATGTCTATAATCTTTTGTTGGGGAGGCCTTGGAAATATGACAAAAATGTTATTCATGATGGAGGAAATAACACTTATACCTTGGAGAAGAATAGTAGGATGCATATGTTACTGCCAATTGAAGATAAGAAGGTGAAGGAAGAAGAAAGAAATACTATAATTCTCATGAGTGGGAAGGAACTTCTAGATGAATTCAAGAAAGATCAATAAATGTAGTTTGTTGTGGTGAGAAAATCTAGAGTCATCTTGACTAGTACTTCGATAGATGATCTACCTGAGGAAACTCAGGAACTACTGGAGAATTTTGTTGATATAGTGGTGGACGATTTTCCTTTTTCATTACCTCCCATCAGGAGTATAAGCCATCACATTGACCTTATACCAGGAGTAATTTTACCAAACAAAGCAACATACAGATTGACGTCACAGGAGAATGAAGAGGTCAAGAAGAAAGTACAGGATTTGATGGGCAAAGGGTTGATTAGAAAAATCTTGAGTCCATGTGTTGTGCTGACATTGTTAAGTCTGAAAAAGGATGGTGGATGGAGAATGTGTACATACTCAAGGGATATAAACAAAATCACCATCAGGCATAGATTTCCTTTACCCAGGATGGATTACTTGATGGATTGCTTGAGTGGAGAAATTTTTTTTCCAGAATTGATTGAAAGAGTGGATATCACCAGATACGAATGAGGGAAGGTGATGAATGGAAGAAAACATTCAAGACGAATGAAGGATTCTATGAATGGCTTGTCATGCCATTTGGCTTGACGAATGCTCTAATTACTTTCATGAGGTTGATGAATGAAGTCTTGAGAGATTTCATCGATAAGTTTGTGATTGTGTATCTTGATGATATACCAATATTCAGTAAGACTTAGGAGGAGAATTTGAACCATTTAACTTCAATAATGAGGGGTTGCAACAAGAGAAGTTGCTGATAAATATGAAGAAGTCGTCTTTCATGAAGACGAAACTCATTTATTTGGGGTTTGTGATCTCTTTGAATGAACTGATGATGGATCTGAAGAAGGTAAGAGAAATCAAAGAATGGCCATCACCAAGGAATATCTTTGAAGTTAGAAGCCTCCATGGACTAGCCAGTTTTTATAGGAAATTCATCAGGAATTTTAGTGGAATTTGTGCACCAATGATGGATACAGTCAAGAAAAGACATAAGGCTTTTCATTGGAAAGAGGAATAAGAGAAAAGTTTCAAGTTGTTAAGGGAGAATATAACTGGACAACCAGTTCTGGTTCTGCCAAATTTCAGTAAGACATTTCAAGTGAGATGTGACGCAAGTGGATTTGCGATTGGAGCAGTCTTGAGTCAGGACAATAGACTAGTTTCATACTTGAGTGAGAAGTTAAATGAGACCAAAGGGGAATACTCCACGTATGATAAAGAGTTCTATGCAATTATTCAATCCTTGAAGAAATGGAGGCACTACCTGGTTCCGAAGGAGTTCATTTTGTATAGCGACAACCAAGCCTTACAATTTATAACTAGACAGGAAAAACTGAACCAGAGACATGCAAAATGGGTTGAGTTCATGTAGAACTTTACTTTTGTTATAAAGCACATTTCTGGAAATGCTAACAAGGTTGTTGATGCATTAAGCAGGAGATGTTTGATTCTACAGGAGTTTCGAGTGAAGACCTTAGATTTTGACAACCTTAAGGAAATGTACAGAGATGATTCATATTTCAAGGATGCTTATGAAGCCTATGAGAATCCTATCCTGAGAGACAGAAGCCAGTGGATTGAATATTTGATTCAGGACAGACTGTTTTTCAAAGGAAATTAGTTGTGTATCCCGAAGTGTTCTATGCAGGAAAACCTTTTGAAGGAAAAACATAATGGGGGATTGGCTGGACATTTCAGCCATGACAAGACATTTGCACAGCTGAACAATTCATATTATTGGCCAGGAATGAGGATAGATATCAGGAAATTTATGAACAGATGTATAATTTATTAGCATGCAATGAGGAAAAGACAAAATACAGGGTTGTATCAACCATTTCCAATACCAGAGAGGTCATGGGAAGCAGTAAGCATGGATTTTGTGTTGGGACTACCAAGAACACAAAGAGGATGTGATTCCATATTTGTGGTAGTTGATAAATTTTCCAAAATGGAACATTTCATTCCATGTCATAAAACCAGTGATGCAACACACATTGCAAATCTATTCTTCAAAGAAGTTGTTCGACTTCATGGATTGCCTAAGAGTATTGTTTCAAACAGAGATACCAAATTTGTTGGTCATTTCTGGAGGACATTGTGGAAGAAGTTGGGGAGGAATTTATCCTTTAGCTCAACATATCACCCTCATACATATGGACAAACTGAGGTATTAAATCGAAGCTTGGGGTATTTGTTGAGGAGTTTGGTCGCTGAACATCATAGTCAGTGGGATCAGATTCTGCCTCAAGTGAAATTTGCATATAATGACTCACCTAACAAGAGAACAGGAAAGATCCCATTCCATATAATGTACAGAATGCAGCCAAGAGGATTATCTAAGTTGAGATACTTAGAGCAGAGTGAGTTCAGGAGTGTTGGAGACGAAGATTTTGCAGAAGAAATTCTAGAGCTCCATAGTAAAATCAAAGAGCGGTTGCAGAGTTCTAGTCAAGAATACAAGCGCAGAGTGGATAAACATAGAAGAGAAAATTAATTTGAAGTGGAATATTCATTTTTGGCACACCTCAGAAAAGAAAGGTTCCCAAGGGGAACATACAACAAGCTGAAAATGAAGAAGATAGGGTCGTGTAAAATCTTGCGGAATTTTGAGGCAAATGCTTATGAGATAGAATTTCCATATGTTGTGGGCATATCACCCATATTCAATAGAAGATATGTATCCTTACAGAGAAGATGAAGCAAGAGGAGCAGAGAATCAAAAGGAGATTTAGTGGATAAAATAGATGCTTGTCGAAAGGCCGTAGATGGAAAAGATTATGGATCAAAGAGTTAGCAAGAAGACCCGAAGGAAGAAATATTTTGAGTACTTGGTAAAGTGGAAAGGACACTCAATTGAGGATGCCAGTTGGGAAAGTGAAGCCGATATTCAGAAACATGGAAAGTCACTACAGGAGCTCATGGACAGGAGTCCATGAATTTTTCAGCCAGAGGAGTATGATGTAGGAGAATTGCTAGCAAAGCAAAGGGCGAGTGGAGGACAACTGGATATACACCAGCGCACATTTTGAAGAAATTTGAATTACAAAAGAAGGCACATTAATGTAATATATGAGGATGTATTTGCTTTAATGTTTTGGTGAATTGTAATGCGGATCTAGAGCGTCACTCTTATCTTTCTGTTGGGGACATTTATTGTAATTAATATTAGGTAGATGGTAGTCTTTAATTTGATAAGATAGCTTAGAATTGTAGGAGGGAAAATACTCAAGGAGACTCCCTCGTAGAAAGGTTGTAGGAGGATTCTCATTGTAATTGCTAGAGAGTGAAGGAGAGGAGAGTTGTAAAGAAATTGTGTGGGTAGAGACCTGTTGGTGCTCAAATCCATGTACATAGCACTTGAATTAATAGAATAATGCTTTAATCTAATTTCATGGTGTGTTGCAGTTACTGTTTTCATCTATTGAATGGTATGTTTACAGTTTTTTTTGCAGTCTCTGTTATGAATTTGTTTCAATGCCATATGTATATGATTTCATGTTGAATGTATGAAGTTTTTGAGGAGATTATAAGTTTCAATTGTTTCTCTTCCTGAGAATTCCTATAAGGAGTGCAGTGAATGTCCGCAAGGAGTGCGTCAACAGATTCTAAGTTTTATCTCAAAAATCTCAGGAGAGATACCATTGAACTTATACCTGCGGAAGTGCAGAGTAGCACAGAGCCGCACAAGATGTGTGTAGGTCTGGTTGAGTCTTAAACTTTTCCAACCCGAGAGAGCGGTTGAAGAACCTTTGTCTCAAAGAGTGCACAGAGTCGAATTTCAAATAACCAGAGGTTATCGTGAAGGTCACAAGGAGTGCATTCAAGATTCCTTAGAATCTCAGAGTTTGCAATGAGAATCAAGCTCAGGAAGGATATAGACTTGGAGAGTCCAAAGGAAGGATGAGGGTCGAAGTCACCTCATGGAAACAAGATCAGAAGGATTGATGTTGATTTATTTGGTGAGGATCCATTAAAGGACCTTGAAGGACAGAAGAGATCCCTAGAGAGAAGAGACACTAATAGCCATGTGCCATTAGATTCAGTGGAGTCGCAAGGAGGATACGGGATGAGAGTCATTCAACACTCCATAGCTCAGGAGGAGTATTTTGAGTTGTCGATCTAAGAGAATATCTGACCATTGATCCTTTCATTGTGAAGGATATTTCGGAGATCGGGAGTCCGAATAAAGGAGGGAGCCACTTTCCAAAAATCCTGAAATGCGAAGTCCCGATTCACAAAGAGGAGATCAGGACCGTCGGATCACGGGAGGGTGTAGACTGTTGATCTAACTCTGGCATAGTTAGGAGATCAAACTTCAAAAAAAAAAGGGTGAACTAATTGTCGAGTTCTCGAAGCACAAAACCCCGAAGCAATTAGGAGTTGGCCCCAGGTCACATATGGAGGTCACGTGGAGAGGAAATTACGCCCGATGCTAGTTCGTGTGGGTGAAGTTCATCAGGACCTATGGAGTCGGTTGATGAGGGTTCCAACAGGAATCTAAAGAGTTATTTCAGCTCGAAAAGTTTGAAGATCCATTGACAGAGAGGTCAGTAGACCCTATTGAGGTAGGGGCATTGCGTCAATCAGGCTACTAAAAAGAGAAGGGGTTCCATTATTTTGTATTGTACTTTTTCCATAGTTGAGTAGATCATATAGCAGTGGTATTTTGAGATAATAACAAAGGAGGTACGAGATTTTTTAGCAATCGTTCAAGCCATAGTGTCAAATAAAACTCCATAGTGAGTGCCCCTTTCTTTGTACTTTATTTTCATAACTAAAGAAAAAAAGAGAGTAGAGCATAGGCCTCACCTTCTAGATGGGTTTTATCCCATATTAAGTTTCCCAGGATATATCTTGTGTTCATTTGTGGGGATGATGTGTACATTCATTTGTTCTTTCATTTTCATATTCATCTATTTTCATAAATCTCAGCAATAATATACTAATAATTAATATGGGATCTAAGGAAATAAATTGAAAAATCTAAGGTTTCAAAATATTATAAGATGTATTGTGACGAACTATTCCAATGGAATATCCACAACAATTTACAGAACATGATGTCTCTTGTTGGATGAAAAATTGAAGGAAGGCTTTGAAATATAAATAGTGAACACTCTATACAAATGCCATCACATCCCCAATATCCACTCCCCAAGGTGAAGCTTCTCTAAGGCATCATATCTATATTCAAAAATTGAAAATCAAATTATTCAAAAGTGAAAAATCGGATTCTGAAAGTGTTAATATTGGATTTCAAAAAGGAAAAAATAAGGGGCCAATATCATATTCAAAAAGTGAAAAATTAGATTCCAAAAATGCAAATATCGAAATTACCAAAGACCATGTCTTTGGAAAATCTCCTCCATGGGGAGGTGTGATATTGTGGATGGGATTGTACAAATAAATTGTTTTATATCTTACAAAGTCTTGTATCAAATTATTGGTGATGGGGTTGTGGTATTAGGGATGGGATCGTACAAAAGAGATTTTGTATATCTTGCAAATTCTTGTATCAATTTTTCTATCGATAAGAGACATTATTGTGTTAAAGTACTTATAGGTAAAATCCATCCTTGGTTAACCTTTGTTGAATAATTATTTTAGTTGCAGGTTGTCAAGGACAAATTATTTTTCTAGTCTATAAAGGTGAATATCTACATTGCATACTATCACTTTACAACCAATTTCAAGATATTTCCTTATGCATAAGAAGGAACTCAACTAGTTTTGTACAATACGCCTAAAAATATTTTGGAAATATATATTAAGTGAAAGAAAAATAGTGTTATGATGGAAATTGAGATAAATGGCTCACACTTTGTTCACCAATGTACTTATACCTCTTCATTTTGGAACACATTGATTGGCATTATCTTTCTTGTTGTTTCCAAAACAAAATATCTAGGTTATAAAGCTCGAGGAAAACCCCCAAGTACTTTCCCTCATTTTGAGGATGGTACTGAGAGTAAACCCTAGAATATTCAAGGCACAACATCATTCAACAATAAGGCTCGAATATATTACAACAATAAACTCTTTATGAACTCAACATGTCACTTGCGAGAATTAGACCTAGGTGGGGAGGATAACATTCCTCCAAACCACCCAAGATAAACCCAATTGACAATGTTGTCTCCAATTTATAACCATATTGGAGTTAAAAATATATCACAAACAATTAAATGGTAAATTGAAACATTTTTAACTCCAATATAGTTATATCATGAAAACAACAAATCCAAAATTATTTCAAAATGAGAAGGATTCAAATGGTAGGTAAAATTTTATGTTTGTGCACCTCTATTGAACAATTCTTTCCAATATAAGTCATTGAGGACAAATGCTTAGTATGGAATATTAGGATGAATATCTTCATTTCTAATGCAAACTGGCATTTTATAGTCAGTTTCAAGATATTTCTTTAGCTCCAATTGATGTTATCTCTCTTCAACCTCTCTTCCATGGGCTTTTTATTATTGATATGATTAAGTGTGTTTCTAAAAGAATGAACAATTATGTTCTTGAATTATTATTTTTTCTTAATTCAAATGCAAAAATGTGCACCTATATTTTTATAGTTAATATCTATATAAATTATATGATCAAGTAAATATATATCTCTCATTGGTATAATAAGACTAAGAAAAATGTAACCATCTATTAGAATTTATACATATTATTAATTTTTTGTA
This sequence comes from Picea sitchensis, assembly GCA_010110895.2. Taxonomy (NCBI): domain Eukaryota; kingdom Viridiplantae; phylum Streptophyta; class Pinopsida; order Pinales; family Pinaceae; genus Picea; species Picea sitchensis. The sequence continues at coordinate 148,359 of SNQJ01S0053728.1, forward strand.
ATTAATACATTTTATAGATATTTTCTATGTGCAACAATTTTTATATAGTTAATGAGATCTTTTGATTTTTTATGTTCACTGTGTTTCATAAATTCAATAGTACTTTGAATTATTTTAATGGTATTTCCATATAAATAAAATTTAATGGAAATTTTTACATGAATTGATTTGTAG
>SNQJ01S0053728.1:148765-166921 GCA_010110895.2 Picea sitchensis
GAGAGAGAGAGAGAGAGAGGATTGTAATTATGTAGAAACATAATTATTGTCGATGACCCATGAAAACTAATCTATTGGACACTAAAAATATCTATATAATTATAAGGACATATAATTATGAAGAAATGAAAGATATATTAGTAGATGATGTGTAACCCATTTTAAAACTTTGAATATTAAACGTGATTGAAAATTAAGTGCAAAATTGGGGTTTATAAAGTGCAAAATCCAATGTTAAATGTGTTAATGTAAGATTCCAATATTGTAAAATCAGATTCTTAAAGTGCTAATATTATATTCCGAAATTGAAAAATTAGATTTTGAAAGTGTCAGTTGTTGAAATATTGGGTTGGTTGCCATTGATGTCAACCCTTGAAGCAAGTTTGGTAGCAACGTCTAGTAGCCCCAAAGGTATGGTCATGGAACCCATAGTTGATCGAGGAATAAAGTAATGAAGATCAATATACTTATAAATAAGACTATCATAGATGGATAGTACACGTCATGTTATTTCCGGTGATAGGTGGTACGCCACATAGATCCTCATTGTTGAGAAGATATGGCTTTGTGAAGTTGGAGGACCCTCGAGAATATTCTACAAACCCCTAGAAGGTAAAAAAGAAGTCAATTTTTCTAGAATCCCCTAGAAGGTCATCAAGAAGTTTGTTATTCAAAGTGGTCGCAACAAGAATTTAATTATGGGAAAAGTAGTTGTAACAAAGTAATTATGAGTTTACTAATTATGGGTAAAGTAGTTGCAACAAGAATGTGGTTAGCCCTAGAAGAAGGAAAAGGGGTAAAATAGTTACAAGATATCCCCTAAAGGATGGCACTTGGGAAGTATAAATAAGATATCAAGAGACTCACATTATCACCTATTGAACACATTGAATATCTATCTTGTGAAAGGCTTTTGGATCTTATTGACAAATCTGAGTAGAGAAAATATGAGGCAGCATAGGAAGAGCGATGGAAAAAAAATTTGATTACAAAGGAGAGTGAGGGTTTTTGAAAACCCCTGATTTAGCTAATCCCTGCGGGTCAGACTACTAATGTCCCACAAGGAACCCCCATAGGTTGTCTATGGCTCGTCACACGAGGCCTCGCTAGACAACAGGATTCGTCCCTTCGAGGAAATCCATATCTGAAGGATGAGGTTTGTATCAAGTTACAGAAGCTGAGGAGAGTCTACATGCATGTGTGATAGTGTTCAGGTACAACATAATCATATATAGAAGTAAAATTTATGTTTATATGGTTTATTTGAAGTTGGATCTTGGTTATTGCTTGAGGTATGGTCATGTGAGGTTGAGTATATGCCCTTGAGGTACTATTGAGTGTAGGGTACATGTTGTATGAGGAATATATATAGAGGCACACGGTTGATGCACTTGTCTTTTGTACTTGGCACACATTCTTGGGTATTTTTTTGAGGCGTATCTTATATCATATGGTACATGTTTGAGGCAATTTGTTTTAGATGTATTGTTGAAGATATTGGTACAAGTTGAGGCTGCATAACAGTGAGGGTTTTATTTATGATTGATGTGATTGCTCATTATACTTAGTTTATGGATGTTAGTACATGTATGGCATATGATTAGAGAGATATGTTTGTAATGATAGGTACATGGTTTGAGCTATACATTTGTGATAGTGGGTAGGATATATGTGTAATCAAATCTGATTGGTTGATGAGATTGATGTGACAGGTTTTACAGTGAAATATTTTACAGTGACAAGTTTTACAGTGATAGGATTTACAGTGACATGATTGACAGTGGTAGTGACAGTTGGTCTCCATTTATATTTCAGGGTAGTGGGATGGGGCAAGGAAAGGGGTTTGTATCCTCCTTCAGGTTGGTTCCAAAAAACTAAGGAAGTTGTAGCTTCCTTCAGGTTGGAGCCTCCTTTCAGTTGTATATAGAAAACAAGGAAGTTGGTGCTTCCTATTAATTTATTTCTTCTAACATATAAGAAAAGAATTCCATGGTTTTCTCCCACATTGGATTTCCACATAAAATTTGGGTGTATTATGTACTTGTGTGGTTTCTTACTGTTCATTGTTTATTTATACTTCTCATGATATTTTGAATGATATTGATTAAATTCTCATAAAGTTAAACAATACATATTGTGGTTAAAAGTAATAAAAGTGCTCATACTGATTCACACCCCCCCCTCTCAGTGTTACAACAGTTGGTATCAGAGTGGTTCCTTCAAGAGACAATCTAAACACTATAAGGGTATCATGGAGTACGCTAAGATTGGAGTACCACAGTTTGACGGCCATAACTATGCCTTCTAGAGAAAAAGGATCAAAACATATGTGAAAGAACAAGGATTTGATGTCTGGAAAGCAGTAGTAGATGGATATAAATCACTCGCCACTCCCCCGACATATAAGAATGGAAAGAAACTTGAAGATAACGATTCACGGGATAAAAAATCTATTATGAATGGTCTAAATGAATTAGTATATGTCAAAGTTATAAATTGTGATTCTGCAAAGGAAGTGTGGGATAAACTTTAGAATATCTACAAAGGTGATGCCAAAGTCAAGGGAGCCAAACTTCAATCCTTTGGAGCCAAGTTTGAAAAATTGAAGATAAAGGAAGATGAAAAAATTTCCACCTACTTTCTACGAGTTGATGAGATAGCAAATGCAATTAAATGTTTGGGAGAATAAATGAAGGAACTAGTCATTGTTCAAAAGGTGTTGAGGTCTCTACCTATGAGATATGACCCGAATATTTCATCCCTGGAAGAAAGAGATAATTTAGCTACATTACGCATGGACGAGCTACATGGGATACTCACAACTTATGATATGAGGATAGAGAAATAATATCCAGTCACGAGGGAAGTAGCATTCAAATCATATAAGAAGAAAAACAAGAAAAACAAGAAAAATCCAAATTCATATTGTAGTTGCAGCGACGATTCAAAGGAAGATGAATAAATGGAAAAATTCATCAAAAAGTTGAAAAGAGAAACTGGAAAATACATAGGTATGCTTCCATTGAAATGTTTTAATTGTGGTGGTATTGGACATTTTATTTCTAAATTTCCTCATAAGAATAAGGAAAGTGATGAAGAAGAAAACCCTAAAAAGAAAAAGAAAATTCAAAAGGGTAGAAGAAACAAAAAGAAATCCTTCAAGAAAAGTCTTTGCACCAAGGAAGAAAGTTCATCATCAGATGAGGATGAAGACAGTGACAGTGGTAAATAAAGAGTACTCTTCAGGGCCGTAGAATATTCCAAAGAAGATTCTAAAAAATAAGGAGAAGTCAAACTCATAACAGAATTAAATATTTCCCTAGAAGAGATGAGGATTGAAAGAAAGAAAATCAAGTCACTCAAGGAAGAACTAAAAGGGAAAGAAAGATCTTAGAGTTCCAATTCCAGAGAATTCTAGCACTCAGAGGTCAGTTAGATGAAAAGGACAAGATGATCGAAGGAATGGAAGCATAAATAGTCACTCTAAGAAAATATCTTCAGAAGAAGGACATGTAGAAAAACAACACCAACATATTGGATGAGATCATTAGCAGTCAAAGGACATATTATGATAGATCCATACTAGGATATAACTAGACAGAGAAATGTTCAATCTCCAATACAACATAACAAACAAGCTACGCATAAATAGTTAGAGGCTATCCTAAGAAGGAAGAAGGCAAGAATATCCAAGACGAAGATTGCAGAGACACTACACCACCCAGAAGATTCAGAATTTAGAATCAGTAGTAGCCAACAATAGAAAGACCCCGAGAATAAGAAGGATTCAGAATAGTTATGCCATTCAGAAGATCTTCCACCCTCGGGTATCGAACTATTTTTCTTGGTTTATGTTATTCATATAATATTTTTTGGCACAAAACTATGAATTGTAGAGTCAATACCAAGAACAGAAGCAACTATGAAGGCTACATAAGAAATGGTTATCCAAGAAAGCCTCGTGAAGAACAAAGTAGAAGATACAACATATTTGAATCCTTGAGTGTTGAAGTAGAAAGCTACAAGTGAAACAAATTTGGACACATGGCCAAAGATTGTAGATTGATTACTCCACCTACATAATCACAATAGAATTTCAATAGTCACAAACAAGAACCATAAAGGATATGAATAATGAAGTAGGATCAATTCAACACTGAAGAATGCACGTTTTCACTACAATATCAACACAAGAAACATGGATGGTATGTTGAAAGTGGTTGCTCAAATAATATGATAGGTGATAAGGACATGTTTTTAACATTGAAGAAGGAAAGAGATGGATCAATTTAATTTGGGAATGACAACTCAGTCAAAATTATAGGAAGAGGCACAGTCAAGATTGGAAGCAAGGATGCCAAGGTAAAAAATGTTCTACTAGTCGAAAACATGAAGCACAATATACTAAGTGTAAGTAAAATGTGTGATCAAGGACATAGACTTATGTTTGAATCATAGAAATGCGAGATAAGGAAATTTGGATTAGGAAAGTTGGTGGCTAAATCTATAAGAACTCCAAGAAACATATATGTACTAAATGAAATTGGAAAAGGAAGATGTTTCCTAGGAGAGGATGATGAAAGTTGGATCTGGCATAGAAGAATGGATCTAGTTGATCTAGTTGTACCAAAAACAATGAAGGGATTGAATGGTGAACAATACTTTATGCTACTAATTGACAACTACACAAGAATGACTGCATTTTTCTTTCTCAATAAGAAGTCAGAGGCATTCGAACACTTCAAGATATACAAAGAGTTGGTTGAAACCAAGACAGAGTTGAAAATCAATTGTTTGAGATCAGACAATGGAGGAGAATTTACATCAAAGGAATTCATGGAATTTTGTAGAGAACATGGGATAAATAAATAAAATTTAGCAGCTAGGACACCTTAGCAAAATGGAGTTGTCAAAAGGAAGGACAAAACAGTGCAAGAAATGGCTAGAACCATGTTGAAATATTCCAAGTTGAAAGAAATATTTTGGGTATAGGAAGTACATACAGCAGTTCATATCCAGAATAGGGGAATGCTCATAAATAATAGTGGTAAATATCCCCACGAGCTATGGAAAGGAATACCAACAATTGTGAATCATTTCATAGTATTTTGAAGCAAATGTTATATCAAAAGAGATGATGGAAGGATTGGAAATTTGAGTCACGAGTTGATAAAGTCATATTGGTTGGGCATTCAAGAAAAATAAAAGAATACAAATGCTTCAATCTAAGACTAAATAGAATAGTGGAAAGAATCAATGTGACGATTGATTAAATAGATGGAAAAAAGAAAAAAGAAGGAAGAAAATATTCAGTGGAACGGGATCATGAAGAATATTTGAAAGAAGAAGAAGTAGATGAAGAAGAAGAGCATCCAGAAGCAGAGAAAGAGAAGCAATATCTTCAGGTACCTCCAAAGACACCTAGAAGAAACATGCAAAATAATCATCCACTAGAATAGATCATTGGGAATAAAGATGCAGGAGTTGAAACCTGAAGAAGAATACATTCACTAGAACAATAGAACCTAGCACTATTATCCACAATTAAGCCAAAAAGTTTTCAAGAAGCCAGTAAGGATGAATACTTGATCAAAGTTATGGATGAATAATTGGACAAGATAGAGAATAATGACACTTGGGAACTTGTTCCAAGACCAAATAATAATAACGTGATTGGTACAAAGTAGGTCTTCAGGAACAAACTAAAGGAGGATGGACAGGTTACCAAGAACAAGGCAAGACTAGTATGCAAAAGATACACTCAAGTTTAGGGTATGGATTTTGAAGAGACTTTTACCCCATTTTCCAGGATGGAAGCAATCAGATTGATCTTAGCCTATGCATGTTCAAAGAGAATCATGGTCTATAAAATGGATGTAATGTCAGCCTTTTTAAATGGATAGTTAGAAGAATAATTCTACATCTAACATCCTGAAGGGTTTATGTTATCAGAAAAGGAAGATTATGTTTGCAAGTTAAATAAAGAATTATATGGACTCAATAAGGCCCCTAAAGCATGGTATTCAAGATTGGACAGGTATCTACAGCAGCAAGCATTCAAGAAGGGAAATGAAAACAACAATCTCTACATAAAAATGGATTGAGATAGTATATTGATCATTGAATTTTATGTAGATGACATTATCTTCAGAAGTGTCAATGACAAGATGAGTCAAAAGTTTTCCAAAGACATGAAAAATGAGTTTGAGATGTCCTTTCTTCATGAGTTAACCTTATTTTTGGGACTACAGATATGTCAGAGCAATCAAGGAATCTTCATCTCTCAAACCAAGTATATTAGAGAAATGATAAAAATATTTGGAATGGAAGATTTCAAACCAGTCAGTACTCCTATGCAAAACAATTGCAAGTTAAGTAAGGATGATGATTCTAAGGATTCAGACTAGAGAATGTTCATATCGATGATTGGAGGCTTACTCTATGTGACAACTTATATACCATATGTGATGAAAGCAGTTGGACAGGTTACAAGGTTTCAAGCAGCACCAAAGGAATCACATGTTATAGAAGTGAAAATAATATTCAAATATCTCAAAGGTACAAAATATTTTGGATTATGGTATCCAAAAGGGAATGACCTATCTTTGGTTTCCTACACAGATGCATATTGGGAAGGTTGTATTGATGATAGAATAAGTACAAGTGGAGAATCGTTCTACTTGGGTGAGTGTCTGGTATCATGCTCGAGTAAGAAAAAAGCATCAGTATCTTTTTATATAGCAGAAGCAGAGTATATTGCAACAACAACATGCTGTACTCGGGTTCTATGGATGAAACAAACTTTCAAGGATATACAGGTTGAATATGATGAGCCCATTCTGATATTTTGTAATAACATCAACACCATAAGTATCTCAAATAATCTAGTGATGCACTCCAATACGAAACACATTCCAATCAAGTTTCACTTTCTACGGGAACAAGTCGCATAGAAGAACATCAGGGAAGAGTATATTGGGACAAAAGAGAATATTGTAGATATCTTCACCAAACCTCTTTCGAGGGAGACCTTTGAGTAACTTCAACAGAAACTTGGAGTAGTTTATTCCCCTTATTGAATTACACAACATCAAGCATAGCACAACAGGGGGACCGTAAAGATAGAAGACTTGAATACAAAAAAAAATGAATTCTTTTCATAAATATCATGGATTTACACGAGGAAGAACCATGAAGAGAAAAAGGGTAGCAGAAATATCTGAAGCTTGCAAACAAGGGGAGTGTCCCAAAGGACAGTTCAGACACAGGGAGCATTCCTAAAGGGAAGTTACCCTTTTCCATTGATGTCAAAGGGGGAGAGAGAGTAATCAGAGGCATGGAAATGGAGAGAAATAATAGAGGCATGATTAAAGGGGGAGCATGAGCATAAGTCTTAGAGAGTAATCATAGGCATAGAAATGGAGAGAAAGAACAAAGACATGATTACAAGGGGCGCATGAGCATAAGTGTTTACATGCCATCAGTGTTGCATCGGAGTGTTTCCACCAATTACAAAGCTGGATATTTTTGAAATATTGGGTTGGTTTTCATTGATGTCAACCCTTGAAGCAAGTCTAGTAGCCCTAAAGGTATGGTCACGGAACCCACAGTTGATCGAGGAATAAATTCATGAAGGTTAGTATACTTAAAAGTAAGACTATCATATATGGATAGTACACGTCATGTCATTTATGGTGATAGGTGGTATGCCACGTGGATCCTCACGATTGAGAAGATATGGCTTTGTGAAGTTGGAGGACCCTCAAGAATATTCTAGAAACCCCTAGAAGGTCAACAAGAAGTCATTTTTTCTAGAATCCCCTAGAAGGTCATCAAGAATTTTTCTAGTCAAAGTGGTTGCAACAAGAAGTTAATTATGGGTAAAGTAGTTGTAACAAATTAATTATGAGTTTACTAATTATGGGTAAAGTAGTTGCAACAAGAATGTGGGTTAGCCCTAGAAGAAGGAAAAGGGGTAAGATAGTTACAAGATAGCTCCTAAAGGAAGGAATTTGGGAAGTATAAATAAGATATCAAGAGACTCTCATTATCACCTATTGAACACATTGAATATCTATCTTATGAAAGTTTTTTGGCAGGGATCTTATTGAAAAATATGAGGTAGTGAAAATCTTAGGCAATAGAGGAAGAGAGATGGTATTTTTTTGTGATTACAGAGGAAAGAAACGGTTTTGTGAAAAACCCTCATTTAACTGATCCTCATGGGTCATACTACTAATTTCCTGTGAGGCACCCCCACAGGTGTCTAAGGATCGTCACGTGAGGCCTCACTAGACAACAGGATTCGTCTCGTGAGGCAAAGAAATATATGAAGGATGAGGCTTGTATAAGATTCCAGAAGCTGAGGAGAGTCTACATGCATCTGTGACAGTGTTCAGGTACCACAAAATCATCTACATAAGTAAAAGGTATGTTTATATGGTTATTTTAATTTGGATCTTGGTGATTGCTTGAGGTATGGTCATGTGAGGTTGAGTATATTCCCTTGAGGTATTATTGGTTTTATGGTACATGTTGTATGAGGAAAATATATAGAGGCACATTGTTCGTGCACTTTTTGTTTGTACTTGGAACACATTCTTGGGTATTTTGTTGAGACATATCTTGTGTCATATGGTACATGTTTGAGGCAGTTTGGTTGAGATGTATTGTTGAAGATATGGGTGCAAGATGAGGTTGCATAGCAGTGATGGTTTGATACATGACTGATGTGATAGCTCATTATTCTTGGCTTATGGATGTTAGTACATGTATGGTATATGATTAGGGAGATATATTTGTGACGATAGGTACATGGTTTGAGTTATACACTTCTGATAGTGGGTATGAGATCTGTCTGATCATAACTGATTGGTTGATGAGATTGATGTGACATGTTTTACAGTGATAAGTTTTACAGTGGAAATATTGACAATGGTAGTGATAGTTGGTCACCATTTATATTTCAGTGTGGCAAGACGGGGCAAGGAAAGGGGGTTGTAGCCTCCTTCTCGTTGGTGTCGTAAAACTAAGGGAGTTTTAGCTTCCTTCAGATTGGATTTTTTGAAACTAGGGGGTTGGAGCCTCCCTCAAGTTGTAGATAGAAAACAAGGAAGTTGGTGCTTCTTATGAATGTATTTTTCTGACATATAAGAAAATAATTCCATGGTTTTCTCCTGTATTAGGTTTCCACGTAAAATTTTGGTGTACTATGTACTTGTGTGGTTGTTTACTGTTCACTTTTTATTTATACTTCTCATGATGTTTTGAATGATATTGATGAACTTCTCATAAAGTTAAACAATACATATTGTGGCTAAAAGTAATAAAAGTGTTCATACTGATTCACCCCCCCCCCCCTTCTCAGTATTCCAACACCAATATCAAATTTTAAAAGTGAAAAATAAAATTTTGAAAGTGTCATTATAGGCTTTCAAAAGTGTAAAATATGGTTCTAAAAGTTTCAATGTCGAATTCAATGAGTGAAAAATCAAATCCAATTTTGCAATTTTGGAACCTAATATAATTACTTTTGAAACCTAATTTTGCACTTTAGAAACCCCAATTTTGGACTTTGGAAAGACTAATTTTGGCTTGTCTTGGAAGGGGGTTAAATTGGAATTAATCCAAATTTAATGAAATTGGGGTTAGTGAATCATTGATGGAGGAAATACTTAATGACTAACCTTGTGCATATTGAATGAGGATGATCACTACCGTGTTCCCTTGAATCAAGTTAGTTTGGGTGTGCATTGACTTAGTGAAATTAATCATTAATGTGAAACCTATATTAACCACATCAACTTTGATCACTCAATTGGTTGGCATCACCAATTCTCTAAGTTGTAGATCATGTTATTGATGTGAACTATTGAGTTTTTGCACATATAGCTTGGCAAACTTGTCATATGTTGATATGTATGCCAAGTTTCTCTAAATTTATTAGCTATAAATGTTGGATTGGATTGTTGGTGTTCTAGAGATAAGGTTATGGTCATGCACAAGTTAATAATGTTGAAGAAAAAATGATAATCATGTAGATTGTAACACAATCAACTTCAAAATTTTGACATGATATAATATTCTAATAAATGAAGAAAAAACGATGGTCATGCAAATTGTAACACAATCAACTTCAAAATTTTGACATGATATAATATTCTAATAAATGGTTCAAAATTTTGACATGATATAATATTCTAATATGAATATATGTTTGGCATGAATATAGCATCAAGAGCATCATATTTAGAAAATCACAATCTTTTCCATACTTAAAAACAACATTTAAATAAAATTACAAATAATAAAACTCCATACTTAAAAACAACATAGTTTACAAAATAATGAAACAGTGAAGGAATGTTGATTTTTAATTTCTTTCCATAAAAATTATTCAAACCAAAACTAAATTATCTTAAGCTTTTAAAAGAAAAAAATCCTCTTAACTTTGAAGTTCAAGTAATCCCATTACCTAATACTCCTAACTACAAGTTGCATAAAGTAGAATTCATATTTAGTTGATAAGAATCACATTTATATTACAAGTGAACATTATCCTCATATACCATTTGATTTGATTATTTTTTTATTCAAGTTATTTCTACCTAAACCAAGATTATCACACTTAAAACTAACTATAAGTACACTATTCTATAAGTACACTATTCCATATTTAGACAATCACAATCTTTTCCATACTTAAAAACAACATTTGAATAGGCTTTACAAATAATGAAACTCCATACGTAAAAACAACATTTGAATAGGCAAACAATGAAGGAATGTTGATTTTTAGTTTCTTTCCATAAAAGTTATTCAAACCAAAATTAAATTGTTTTAAGTTTTTTTTATTTAATCCTCTTAAACTTTGAAGTTAAGGTCATCCGATTACTTAATACTCCTAACATATTTAGTTTATCAAGAATCACATTTATATTACAGGTGAACATTATCCTCATATACCAGCTGATTTGATTATTTTTATTATTATTATTATTACAGGTGAAAGTTATTTCTACCTAAACCAAGATTACCACAAGTACAATTATAAGTACTATAAGTACACTATTCTATAGTTAAATTTAAAATTAAAATACAACAAGCTTAAAATACTATTCTATAGTTAAAATTAAAATAGAACAAGCTTAAAGTACACTATTTTATAGTTAAAATTAAAATTGGTATGAATTAAGTGAATAAAAAGCATGTAGTATTTTTTTTAAATTTCATATTTAAATTTATATATAATTTTTAAGATAATATATATAATGTTAATCATCATTATTGTATTGAAATAGTAAAAATAAATTATTATTTTTTTAAATATTTATATAAATTATTAAAATAAAACAAGCTTAAAGTACACTATTTTATAGTTAAAATTAAAATTGGTATGAATTAAGTGAATAAAAAGCATGTAGTATTTTTTTTTAATTTCATATTTAAATTTATATATAATTTTTAAGATAAAAATATATATGTTAATCATCATTATTGTATTGAAATAGTAAAAATAAATTATTATTTTTTTAAATATTTATATAAAAAGTTATAGAGAGAGATATAATTGAGTTTAGTTTGGGTGATTCGAAGGAATAATTGTTATCTTCTCCACCCTAGATCAATTTTTAATGAGAATATTGTTATAATGACTTCAAGCCGTGTTGTTTACTGATTTTCTTCTCAGAATATTGTAAAGTTTTTTTTTTAAGATTTAAGGGTTTACCCTTGATATCATCCTTTAAATGATGATGATGATGCTTAACATCCACATCGAACCTTAAGAAGGTAAGAGATTACTTCAATTTCTTTAAAATTGTATTTCTATGCTAAAAAGGCATTGCGAGAAGCATTTCGATATCACCATGGTTTTGATGACTTAGGAGGTTAGAAATGTGGGTAATGTGGAAGATATTTTTAAATTAAGATCTAGTATGGGTATAGGTAGGGAAATCAAAGTGGAAGTTGTTTTCATCTTATGCATGCTTAGTGTCAGAAAGGTGACAAATTATCTCATCTCATGGTGTTTTGGGAGTTCTCCAATGCCCAGTTTCACTATGTAGCTCGTGAGAGTTTTTTAATTTTATTTTAGCAATGTTGATTTTCTTCTTTTCACTTTTCAAAACTGAGAGGTAATTTTGATCTTCTAAATTAGGGTTAACCACCTCCTTGTAGTATCTTAATTTTCTTTTATCCACTAATTATTTATCACGCCACATATTCTCCTTAAATTTAGAAGTGATAATATTTATAATATTATTGATATTCTGCATAATAACTTCTCTTGTATTCCTCAATATAAATATATATAATTTTTTAAAAATTATAAATTTAAAAAACATATATAATAAATATAATATATTAAAAAAAACAAATTAATTAATAATTAATTAATTAAAATTAATAACATAATAAAATAAATAAATTTACACATATTTTTAACAAAGTTATAATTTACTAAGATGAGAGAGTTAGAGGTAAATATATTAAAAAAAACAAATTAATTAATAATAAATTAATTAAAATTAATAACATAATAAAATAAATAAATTTACACATATTTTTAACAAAGTTATAATTTACTAAGATGAGAGAGTTAGAGGTAAATTTCCATTCGGAAGACACATCATACAAAGTGTTAAACCAAATTTCCATTCGAAAGACACATCATACAAAGTGTTAAACCAAATTTCCTTATAAAGAATAAACACATCATGCAACTTCCAAATAATATTAATGAAATGGATAGCTTCAAGTCTGCTATCTATTAAAAACAAAAAACTATGAATTAAGTAGTGGAAATAAGAATCACTTCCAAAAACTAGTTGTTTTTATTGATGAGAGGTCATCTTCACAGGGTGGTGATTTCAATGATCATATATAACCTTAAGTGAGTGATGTCATTTATCATTTTTCGTGTCCCCATTATTTATAATCCCTTGTAAAAGACAAAAGAGTAATGCCATATCTGTCAAGTATCTATGTGAACTAAGTTGTCAGATATTGAATATTTTTAAAATACATGACCACATGTATTTTTTTTAAGAGGTGACATATTCCATAAAGTGATCAGAAAGTTAAAAGTTTCAACCTACCTTTTTGAGTTTACTTGAGCAACAAGGTAACCTACAAGGGAACATGTTCTCGTTCATTATTTTATAATTGGTCCATAAATTTTACTTTATTATAGTTGAGACTCCTCACATTGAGCCTATAAGAAAAGCATTAAGTTCAGAACTAATCGGTAATTGTTCTATTCCATAGGTAATTTAGAGATGCATGGGTGTTTTTCCTTTTTAATGTGCAAGCATGACCAACGGAACTTTATAAAATATTTATAGCTATCTGTTTTTATTACCTTGTTCCATCATTCTTTTAAGGTCTTGTAATATATTATAGCTATCTATTTGTATTACCTTATTTTATTATTCTTTTAGGGCCTTGTGACATAATTATTGTAACTTGTCAAATGTTGTTTAATCTGAATTTTATATATAGCAATCATTAACATTGTTAATAGGCAAGGGTGTAATGTGTTTGTCCGTATGTTATACTGACTAATTAATTTAATTTAATATAAGTATAATGTTTAATGGTGATTAGATTTAGATGTATCAATAGAAGTTGAGAAATAAGACATAATAAAAAGAAGAAGCGAGTATATTTACATTTAGTTTGGAAGGAAATATTAGAAATAATAATATATAATTGAATTCAAATAAAAGTATTGGAGAAAATATGGAAGAGCAGTATATTTTAATATTTTAGGTTAAGAAAAATGAATAATATATTATAGTGAGTTTATGTTGTGAGTGACAGAGATATGATGTCAAACACTTTTCTAAAAGTTTATAGGATCTATGTGTCTCCTTGCTTAAATAATGAGGTGGTAAAACAAGAAGCATTGAATGCAAATGGAAATGTTAAGAAAAATGAATAATATATTATAGTGATATCTTAACATTTTAGGTTAAGAAAAATGAATAATATATTATAGTGAGTCTATGTTGTGAGTGACCTAAGATCTACCTTGTAGAAGAGATATGATGTCAAACACTTTTCTAAAAGCTTATAGGATCTATGTGTCTCCTCGTTTAAATAATGAGGTAGTAAAACAAGAAGCATTGAATGCAAATGGAAATGTTAAGAAAAATGAATAATATATTATAGTGAGTCTATGTTGTGAATGACCTAATATCTACTTAATAGAAGAGATATTATGTCAAACACTTTTCTAAAAGATTATAGGATCTATGTGTCTCCTCTCTTAAATAATGAGGTAGTAAAACAAGAAACATTGAATGCAAATGGAACTAAATTAAGAAATATGTTTCATTTGTAAACAATTTCGAATATAGCATCAAATCAATTATCATAATGAAAGGCATGTTTCAATGGTATATCCAAAACCATGGTTGTATTATTTTATAGCATCAAATAAATTATCAAATTATCATAATGAAAGTTATGTTTCAATGGTATATTCAAAACCATGGTTATATTATTATTCTAGTCAATATTGAATATAAATAATATATGAAAGTGTGTTCGAAGAGTTTCCTCGATGAATAATATATTCTAGTATATCCAAAACCATGGTTATATTATTATTCTAGTAAATATTGAAGATAAATTATATATGAAAGTGTGTTGAAGAGTTTCCTTGATGAATAATATATTGTAGTGAACTTATGTTTTGAGCTAATTGAGTTAGGATATGCATTTAAATTTAAATCCCTTCCCACCCTTAGTTTATAGGTATTGTTATATATTTTGATGTATTGATTATGTGTGTATGTGTTTTCTATTTGTCTTTCTAGTATGATTTGTGTATTATCATGTATTTGGGAGTTGACTTATGGACTCAAATGGAGTGAGTGTTTTAATGAGATCATATTTGTAGGTCATGATTATATAGTGTTGTTCCTACAACAACTCCCTCTTCATTTTTCTCATTAAACTTCGAAACTACTCCCTATCTTTGGTTTCTAAGTCTTGGTTTTGGGTTATATGTTTGAATAGTTGACTATATTTGATGATGGAATTATTGTCCTCTTCACTCCCACTATTTTGATTGCTTTTGGTATATGTTTTTGTTGTACTTGCAACAACTCCCATTAAATTTTTTGTTCGAGGAAAATTGAATGGGCCTCCCAAGTGAATTTCTACATAGGCTCTAAAGTGTATGAGTGATTCATCGAGTATAGGTAGTCTTATGAGGTTTACAGATGAAGAACTTCATTCACATATCGTCTCGTATTCTCAACAATTCATTATTTAACCCTCATTTGTATGTAAAACTACCTTTTATTTCTCCCTTGTTTGGATTTCAATGTTTTATTTGATTTCATATTCTCTCTAAATCTCGTTCATAACTCGGATCATTCGCAGGGAGTATTAATATTTATTCATTTTGAAATCCTATCGGCTTGTGTCTCAGATTCATTCAATCAAAAATTTGGTTTGTATTGTTCATAAGAACTTTTCGAATCTCGAAAGACCATCTAAATCCCTTCTTCAGTTTTTTCTCCATTGGATTGACAAAGTATATTTATAAGCAGTTTCTTTTGAAAATTATTTTAACGAAATCCTATCGGATACTTCTTTTAGAACTCCTCCTTTTTAGAATGTCAAAATTCCTAGCCCATTTTGATGATATTTTCCTGAAAAACATTCTTTTTGAAAGGCCCTATCGTAGGGTTTCCTAATGATGAAATTTCCCTCTTAAAAAACCTTCCTGCAAGCTTACCTTTTGGCATTTACAATTTATTATTTTGAAAGTCGGCTATAAAGATTTTATTAACTAAAGTGATTTTAACACATCTATTCTCTTTTCCTTTGAAAAGCACGCCTTTTTGGCACTCTTCCCAACGTCCAGCCTAAATATTTGTTTAGGTAATCTCTATCGGGTTTTGTCGCAAGCTAACCACTCAGATTCTTTCCGATGAGGATTTTCCCAAATGAAATATCTCGAAGATGGGTCTCCTTGAAGGCCTTATTTCCAAATGTATTTGGCGCAAACCCCCTTCCCTCCAAAGGGTTGCTCGACCTCCCGGTCTTGGATCGTTCGAAATACTAAGTCGGAGCGACTCCTTGGGTCTCTACAGGCACCCGAAACCACTCTACCCACACACACAGGTTTTTCTCTCAAATGACCATGACTATGACCATGGGCCTATCCTTTCACGATTCGGACTTTGGGGATATCTCGAATTCTTCTTTCAAATTTTCCCGAAGTACTCTTCTCCGAGTTTACTACCTTCCGCCACGCGTCTCCTCAGATCCGTTGGTCCCACTATGGTTTGGACTTCGCGACCTCACGAAACTCTATACCTTTCGCCCACAAACCTCCGTACTCCGGGACCCCGAATTCCTTAATCCGTTCCACGTACCCCTTTCATGATCAATGATTGGGATCCATTCACGACTTCAGACTTCACGACTCTACTCCTGTCAACCCTTCCAACGTTCCAAACTTTGAAGTGTTGAATCACTTTGTAGCAGTTCTCTTCGTAACTTACCCAGATCTGATGGTCTGAAATCGTTAGCCTTCCCCTGGGAATGAATCTTGTCCATTAATTTCAGTGAAGACTCTGAGGACTTCTCTCCTTAAAGAATTTACACTGCTCTCCCTCCTAAGCTTTACTTCTTCTGCCTTCTCTCGTTCCTCTGAACACTCTCTTCAACACTTAGTCGAATTCTTGATCTATGCACACTTTGCAACAGATTTTCATCCACGACATAACTTCTCCTTATGGATGGCTTTGCACTCCTTGCAATTGTTATCCAACCGCTTCTGTCTCTAGTGGCTGAAATCAGGCTATCCCTCCTGATATTTCGAGTATGAAAACTCTGTCACGCACTCATTGCAGATGTCAATTCACTCCTTGCAGACATAAGTTTCGTGATCTCTTATGAGATTTCGAACTTGGAATTAGTTCGGTCCTACGCACACACCTTGTGCTTGACTGGACTTTAGATGGTTGTATTTCAACACTTCACCCGAGTGTTGGCCTGGTGCACTCCTTGCACAAGTCTTACCCCAGAGTATTCAACAACTTTGTTTCACCTTGAGCTTCAACTGCTCAAACCTCGAAGGTCTCTGTCCCTTTTTCTCCTCGAAGGGATATAAGTGCCCTCTTGGAAACTTATGCTCAAGCACTCCTTGCTGAGCTTACAAAGTGTTCAGTAACTCTGTGAGTGTCTTCTCCTTGACACTTCTCTTCTCATAATTCGAAATAGAGTTCACTTTGTGCACACCTTGCACCTGCTCGATGCCCTCCTGGCAGAGCTCCATAGAATCTTCAGCAATTATGTTTTCTCCTATGTGCCTTCTCTGCACAGTATTTATCCTCCAAGGTGTCTAGTAACCTTAAGGTTCCTCTTAAGTCTAAAAACTATCCTGGTGTGCCCTCCTGGCATGTTCTTCCCTGAACTCAAAAGAGTTCATATGCGCACTCCTTGCGGTGGCTATAGAGTTTCCAATACTCTGTTGTGCTCTCCTTGCACAGCCTAAAGAACCCAGAACAAATTAACAACTCACCGATAGAGAAATTTTGTCTATCCCTACAGATGGAAACTATTATACATGTACAACATAAATAAACACATAAATGACATTCATTCATGAGCATATAAACACACATAGAATCATATGCAGGAAAAACTGCTTTGTATTAATCTCAACGTCTAGACTGCAACAGAGTCTCAACGTTTTCTCTTCTCCTTCCTCACCTCTACATTTTAGATCTCATCTTCGTAATGAATCAAGATACAAAGATATTTTTACAAAAGAGGGGCTTCTTGAGCCTTTCCCTCCATCTACCTACTCTCATTAATTACATTGAATTATATTCAATGCCTATCTAGTCTGAATCGGATCTAGATCTCATTAGCCTGTCAACCATTAAAGGCGACATCATCTTCTGCCTGCTCGAAGGCATGACTAGGCTCTACGAATTCTTACAACATTCAATTGCATTAAATACAATTTAAAATTTGAAAATGAGGGAAAAATGAGAGGGTTGGCACCTCTCCCCTCCTTGAATGCACTTGAATGTGCTCTCTAGCTAGTGCGTTGTTGAGGTGGAGCGATGCTCCTGCATCATACTCCACTGCTGTGAAAAAATCATGAGCTCATGCTCATGAGCTTCC
>SNQJ01S0053728.1:167732-180090 GCA_010110895.2 Picea sitchensis
GAATTAATTTTTGATCCTCCTCCGTTAGTACTCCTTGCTGATATGAACTTTCCTCTAAGTTCATCTCTTCTCCCTTTCCCACCTGGAAATTTGGGATTTCTCCTCTGCCCACCTAGAAGCCTA
Source organism: Picea sitchensis (assembly GCA_010110895.2). Taxonomy (NCBI): domain Eukaryota; kingdom Viridiplantae; phylum Streptophyta; class Pinopsida; order Pinales; family Pinaceae; genus Picea; species Picea sitchensis. Next base: position 167,856 of record SNQJ01S0053728.1, read on the forward strand.
TGATATCCTCCAATGATCTCATCTCATTTCCCTCTTGGTAATTTGAAATTTCATCTCTGCCCTCCTGGCAGTTCATGAGATCCTCTTATCTCTTCTCCTCCTCATCACTGAAGTTTCTTCCAATTTCTAGTTCACAGATGTGAACCAATTCCTCTGTGTCACTAAGGCTTTCAATTTCACTCAGCTACCTCCTCAATATCTGTTGTTGTCTTCTGGCCAACAACTTTTGGACGGGTCATTTTTCTCTATGTTTCATGGGCCACTTGTACCTCCAATGTACCTGTAACTCCTGTTGCATCTTCAGCGCTAACCTGTCCATTTCTGCTCTTATCTCACTGAGCTCTTTGTCCATGTCTGCTTTTATTTTCTATTGGTGGTATTCTCTTTGACCACGCTTATGGACTTCAGTATCCATATTCACCTTCTACCTTCCCTCCTAGCAAGTTTGTTGTTCACACTGCAACTAAGCATATCTCTAGATTCTCCTACAGCTCACATGGTTGTCAAATGTTTGTTTCCTACGTGCAAACAGATCTCCACTCACAGAGCATTTCACTTTGTCTCCTTCTTCTCTTCTGCTTGAAATATACAGATGAAATCAAGGTCTGATAACACTCCTGACGCAAAACCCCTTCCCTCCAAAGGGTTGCTTGACCTCCCGGTCTTGGATCATTCGAAATACTGAGTCAGAGTGTGTCCCTGCGGGCACCTGAAACCACTCTACCCACACACATAGATTTTTCTCTCAAATNATAACACTCCTGACGCAAAACCCCTTCCCTCCAAAGGGTTGCTTGACCTCCCGGTCTTGGATCATTCGAAATACTGAGTCAGAGTGTGTCCCTGCGGGCACCTGAAACCACTCTACCCACACACATAGATTTTTCTCTCAAATGACTGTGATCCTATCCTTTCGCGATTCAGACTTCAGGGATATCTTGAATTCTTCTTTCAACTTTTCCCAAAGCGCTCTTCTCCAAGTTTTCGAACTTCTACCACGCGTCTCCTCAGATCCATTGGTCCCACTATGGTTCGAACTTCATGACCTCACGAAACTCTATACCTTTCTCCCACACACCTTCGGACTCCTGAACCCTAAATTCCTTAATCTATTGCCACGTACCCCTTTCACGACCAACGACTGGGATCTGTTCGTGACTTCGAACTTCACAATTATACTCTTGTCAACCCTTCCAACGTTCTAAACTCCAAAGTGTTGAAACATTTTTTATCAGTCCTCCATGTAACTTACCCAGATCTTACGGTCTGAAATCGTTAGCCTTCCCCTGGGAACGAATCTTATCCACTGATTTCAATGAAGACTCTAGGGACTTCTCTCCTTGAATAATTTCCACTGCTCTCCCTCCTAATATTTACTTCTTCCGCCTTCTCTCATTCCTATGAACACTCTCTTCGAAACTTATTCGAATTCTTGATCTATTCACACTTTGCAACAAATTTTCATCCATGACTTAACTTCTCCTTGTGGATAGATTTTCACTCCTTGCAATTGTTCTCCAACCACTTATGTCTCTAGTGGCTGAAATCACGCTATCCCTCCCGAGATTTCGAGTATGAAAACTCTATCATGCACTCCTTCCAGACATAAGTTTCACTATCTCTTCTGAGCTTTCGATATTGGAATCAGTTTGCTTCTACGCACACACCTTGTTCTTGACTGGCCTTTAGATGGTTGTCTTTCAACACTTCGCCCAAGTGTTGGCCTAGTGCACTTGTTGCACAGGTCTTACCCCAGAGTATTCAACAACTTTGTTTCACCTTGAGCTTCAACTACTCGAACCTCAAAGGTCTCTGTCCCTTTTGCTCCTCGAAGGGATATAAGTACCCTCTTGGAAAATTATGCTCAAACACTCCTTGTTGATCTTACAAAGTGTTCAGTAACTTTGTGATTGTCTTCTCCTTGACACTTCTCTTCTCATAATTTGAAATAGAGTTCACTTTGTGCACACCGTGCACCTGCTCGATGCCCTCCTAGCAGAGCTCCACAGAATATTCAACAATTTTGTTTTCTCCTATGTGCCTTCTCTACACATTATTTCTCCTCCAAGGTGTTCAATAACCTTGAGGCTCCTCTTAAGTTTTCAAACTATCCTTTTGTTCCCTCCTAGCACATTCTTCCCTAAACTCGAAAGAGTTCATATTCACACTCCTTGCACCGGCTACAGAGTTTCCAATACTCTGTTGTGCACTCCTTTCATAGCCTAAAGAACCCATAACAAATTAACAAATCACCGACAGAGAAATTATGTCTATCCCTGCAGATGGAAACTATTATACATCTACAGCATAAATAAACGCATAAATGACNTCCCTCCTAGCACATTCTTCCCTAAACTCGAAAGAGTTCATATTCACACTCCTTGCACCGGCTACCGAGTTTCCAATACTCTGTTGTGCACTCCTTTCATAGCCTAAAGAACCCATAACAAATTAACAAATCACCGACAGAGAAATTATGTCTATCCCTGCAGATGGAAACTATTATACATCTACAGCATAAATAAACGCATAAATGACATTGATTCATGAGCATATAAACACACACAGAATCATATGCAGGAAAAATTGTTTTGTATTAATCTCAGAATCTATGTACAATGTTTACAAAGGCTGGACTGCAACAGATCCTCAACATTCTCTCTTCTCCTTCCTCACCTCTACATGCTAGATATCATCTTCCTAATGAATCTAGATACAAAGATCTTTTTACAAAAGAGGGGCTTCTCGATCCTTTCCCTCCATCTACCTACTCTCATTAATTACATTGAATTATATTCAATGCCTATCTAGTCTGAATCAGATATAGATCTCATCATCCTTTCAACCATTAAAAGCGACATCATCTCCCGCTTTCTCAAAGGCATGACTCGGATCTACCAAGTCTTACAACATTCAATTGCATTAAATACAATTTAAAATTTGAAAATGAGGGAAAAATGAGAGGGTTGGCGCCTCTCCCCTCCTTGAATGTGCTTGAATGTGTTGTCTAGTTGGTGTGTTGTTGAGGTGGATCGATGATCCTACATCAATATTCCTTTGAAAATATTCCTCCAATAATATTCTTTCAAAAAACGTCTTCAAAAAGATTTCTCCCAAAGCAAGTCTTCCCGATAGTGAATCTTCCCGAAAAGTGGTCTTTCTGAAGGTATTCATCCGATGGCATTAATAGTCATGTACGTTTCCCTCTTGCTACAAGATAGAGCCTAGATGTAGTGATTTTTGAAGTAGTAGGTAGTTATTAGATGTCAAAAACCTAATTTGAATGTAAAAATAGTCGTTTTTCAAATAATCAAGTGCAAAAAACAATCTGCAAGAAGGATTTTCCTTGCTAATTGGATTTTTTTGTGAGAAATTGTAAATTAATCAAGTAAGACCATTGTGTGTTGGTATTAAATAATTCTTACTACCTTTCTTGGGCTGACCCAGTTTCATATATACCATGGTTTCCAACAAAACCCCTTCAAAACTATCGGCCCCTCTAGTAAACCAGAAGGTAGCGCAGTACACAAAATTCAATGCGCAGTCTCACCCGAGATAGTTCTATTGCTGAATGCAATGCTCAAGTGATTGCATCCTGGGAATGAGTGGGGATTTGGGATTAAACTCGATGATCTTCATTTTTTACTTTAACATTCATATTATATTGAATACCCTGTCATTCTTATTCATGCATGTAAAATAGCAGTTCTACTAGTCAATCACACATTTTTCTAACATCTAATCATTGACAGTAAAGGAAATACACAATATTCAATCACATAAAACATGATCTACCATGGTTCACCCCTCCTGGGCTACGTCCACAAATATTTGGTTTCTCTGCTCTTTTATTATGGTGTTTCCAAAACTACAGTGTTGCACGCATTACAACTCTCCATCTGTGAGTCAAGATCTACAATGACGCGGACTAGATCACAACAGGATCCTCAACCTGTGATCTAACCATCAATATATACCCTATTTTCTATCCTTAGCTCAACAACTTACAAAATAGATCAGATTTACAGTCATTCTGGTCCTCTCTCATCAAACTTGAGCACTAATAAACAACAACTACTGAACCATGTTCTAAACCCGACCTAGACCTCCTAGGTACCTACTTATACATGTTTTTAGTTTACCATCCATTACATATTCTTACCAGAAACCTAACCCTATCATGGCTAGGTCTTATTACATGTGTGCATCGCATGCTTTCCTCTTCTGCATGCAYGTCTGTCTTGCACGTGCTTCTTTTCCTGCATGCGCGTCTACCTTACATGTGTTGCTATTCCTGCATGTGTTTCTGCCTTACACGTGTTTCTTTTCCTAAAATCTAGGCCTACGCCCAACAAGCCCCCAACACTAACATTTTGACTCATCCCGAGTCACTTCCTAACTCCAGTTTATGTCACTGCTTGTTCCAATGTGTCATACATTTCGGTGATTCTATGGAACTGTGCCTAAGCCTGGCTGCTCCTTTCGGCCATATCTTCCACGAGTTGCGCGGTGACTGGTTTTTGTAGCATCTCTCCTCCTTCCACTACAATTTTCTCTACACTCAATTTTGTTGTGTCAATATCGACGACCAGTTGTTCTTCCTTTTCTTGTAGGGGCTCAAACTGAGCATGTYGCGTCATCTTTTGTGATTGTACTTCCTTTTCCTCTACTTGTAAGGTTTTCATCTCCGCRGTAGTTTTGATATTTTGTGGTAGTGACATCGTTCTCTRTCGTTGTTTGATGTCTACCATGACTGTGTGTATTTTTTCCTCCTTCCCTTGTAGCTCTTGTAAGATTCCATCCTCTAGAAGTTGTGTCCATAGTTGGGCACTCTTCTCCAATAGTTATGTYAGCATGTGTATATTATGCTTGATGCTCTCTACAGAAGCTATTGTGTCCCACTCCCTTTGCACTATGATTTCTGGAGGAGTTGTGGGAAATACTCTCTCCTCCATCTCTTTGATATGGTCCTTTTAGTGTTGCATTGTCTGCGTTATCTTATGCATTTTCTCCTGCGCTGACACTCCTTGTATTCCTTCACTGTCCAAAATGGCTTGGAACACTGTGTGGATATGGTTTTCCATCTCATCCACCTTCTCTTGCACCACATTCTTCTCTTTCCCTTCTTGGCTAAGTGCCTCCTTCAGTGAGGTGTTGTCCTCCTGTTCCAACTATAATTTTGTCACGTCAGCTCTTTCTCTAGACTAAATTTCTTGCATGACGCTCACTTGTAATTTATAAAGTTCTTTGGTTGGAATCTTGGGCAATTCCAATTCCAACATCTCAGCCTCTCTCAACGTCCTTTGCGTTAATTCCTCATTCATGAAAAACATGTCGGGAGTAATCCTGAAGTTTACACTCCCCTGCATCGTGATATACACTGTCTTACCCACCAGTACCCCTTCTTTCACTAGCACTATTGTCTTTTGTTGTTGTTGCTCTGTTTTGACCTTTAAGTGCTCCAACTCAGTTTTCACCTCTTGGATTTTCTCCAAAATTGAAGCTCAGTGGTTCTCGGTGTTCTCCGACATGCCTGACAGCCAATCCTCTACTTTTGTGGCTATCAACTCCACATCGTCTATCATCAATGATGTTTCCATGGGCTTCCTGTGATCCTTGGCCTTATTTATAGAACCACTTGGTTGCTCCCATATTCTCTTCCTTTGGGCCTCTAGTGGTTCAGATGATTTTAGCATCTGTGTATCCCTACCGGTATTCTACCCTTCTCCTTCTTCCATTGATATTTCTTATGTCTTCATCTACTTTTCCTCCGGGCACACTTGTTCTGTTGTTTCTCTTGTTATCCACTCTATGCGCGATGATACCTATGTAGAACCATGTTGGGTTGTATTATTCATTATGGTTTTCTTTTTTATGGGACTTTTTTCCCCTTCTTATCCCTGTACTATATTTTCTTAGTGCTTGCCTGCTCTGCAGGGACTGTTCTTTCCTGCATCCTTGTTTTTGCTCCTGGTACTGTCTTTGGGATTGTTGGCCCTCTCCACTCCTCAAGCCATTCCTCTACCACCATCTGGATGTCCTACATTGTTACGTAGTACTTCAACTACAACCACTCCTTAGCTAGATCCCTCTTTGCTTGTAGCCACATCTGTGGCACAATGCCTGGAAGTTCTATATCTACCCAAACTCCTGGACAATTTCTATGGGAATCCTCCATGTCTCTGCGACTCTATTTTGGATATTTTTCAAGTATATCGTGAACATGTCACTGTTAAGTTTCTTCTTTTTGGGATCAGTTGTACTGCGAAGGGATGTGTAGCGCGTTGCACCACATTTTCTTGTTCTTGGCAGGAACAGGTTGTATGTGGGTTCCTGCCACCCCATAAGTGCAATGAGGATGAGTAACCATGAATAGTGGAACTCAGAGCCCTAGTATTTTGCATCCTTGTAGTCTTCAAGGAATGAGATCAATAGATAAGGGGACCATCTCATTGAGCTCCCCTTTGCACATTGCACCATAGCTGTTGCTACTCCTGCGGGCACTTCTTCTTTTTGGCACTTGCGCATTAATTTGCAACTGAGTAATCTTGTTGCAAATCGTGTCATAGGATCATTGATCATGATACCTCTGTTACCCCTTTTTGTGCCATACTTTTCTTTGATCACATATGAGATGKATTTCGCCTTAGTTTTGTCTTCTAGTTATTGTTCTGGCATCTCACCATCTATGGGTAGCCCTATAACCGCTGCGATGTGGTTGACGTTGATAGGCACTAGCCTATCCATCCACAATATGCCTATGTTCACCCTTGATAACAGTTGTTTGAAACATTCGTTTATGTGTTTCCCACGCTTGAAGTGCGATATGTCTAATAAGTTCATGACGTCGGTGTTGTACAGTCCCAGGATCCACTTTACATGCTCTAATAGTGGCGTGCCTGATGGGCCTTCTCCCCTTCTCTCCACATATCTTTGTGCTTCCAAAAATGGGAACTTTATGGTGTCAAAGACATCATGGTCAGAGTATTTAAGGCTATCAACTCCTCCTACCATGTTATCGTCGGTCTTCACTCCCTTGGGAACTTTTGGCATCACTATGGCTAATTCTGCATGTACACATTGTATGCCCTGAGCACTACTCTTTGCTCACACCTTCTTCTTCCCTTGTGGGGAAGATACCCTACCCTCTGGTACGACCTCTTGCTCTGTTTCATGCTCTGGTTTTGGCTCTAGGCCCTACTGCATGGAACCCATGGCCGGTTCTTCTTGCTACAACCCTTTTCCCCTGGACGCGTCAGATTTTGTCTATTTGGCGTCCTCTTCTAGTTTCTTGGGCGACTGTGCGGGTTCCTTCTCCTCTTCCACATTAAATGTGTTCTGCTCATACTCCGGTGTGTGGATTTCATCCACATCCACCACTATGGGCATATTGTTTGTTCTGGTTTGTGGCACCTGAGTGCTACTCCCTGTGTTTCGTTCGATTTTGCTCGGCGCTCCAACCCTCGGTGGTGACATGATGAGGAAATCCAAACTGTAGACTTTTGAATCTACATAGGCTAGAGAAAATTCACACTCTATCGTTGTTCCACTCGACTCTGCATTCTTCTCCTTAGAAAATAACACAATGGGTCTCTTCCCTCCCTTTTTCCAACTTTATAATGGGATAGAGAAGTGACAATTGTGCCTCACTGACAGTTGTCACTTCTTCACTTTTTGTTTTGTTTCCTGTGCGTTGTACCTTTCTACCCGTTAACTTCTCTTCTACACATAGTCTTTTTGAACCCTGGTTTTCTTGCAGCGCATTGTTCAGTTCCACCAATTATATTTTGTCAAGACCCTCCATGTGCATCGATCTATTTTTATTTTTATCCCCTTTTTACTTTTTATGACTTTCCTTATTTTTCTTCTTTTTATTTGTTTTTCTCATTTTCTCTCCCTTACTTCTACTATAATACACTATATACATATCTTTTTACTGCGTGGTAACTTTCTAAGTGTTGGGAGGTCGACTGTCCCTATATAGTTTCAATTGACTCTCATTGGTCATTCCTATGAGTTTTGTACCTCCTAAATCTTTCAACTGTACAACTCCCCCCTTTGTGACAATCTTCACTTCATATGGTCCCAACCAATGCATTTTGAATTTTCCTAGATGTTTAACAAATTTACTGTCATACACCAATACTAGGTATCCCTCCTTGAAACTCTTCCTTTTAATATGTTTGTCATGCCAAGCTTTGTCCCTTTCTTTATGTACTTCTTGGTGAAACCCTGCTAGAATCCTATCTTCTTCCATCTCCATCAGTTGACTTAGCCTTTATTTTACTGTGCCTCGTTCTGTCATGTTGGTGATTGTTGCTGTCTCTTCATGTCCTACGCCCCTTTTATGTGTTATGTGACTGGCATTGTCTTTTGCCTCTATTTTAGAAATTGGATCATTACTTTGGTCTTGTCTTCTTCCTTGTCCCACTTTTGGACATGTTGATCCTCCTCTAACTTAGTCTACAGTTGTCTTTCTTTATCGAACAAGTCAGTTGATGTGCTAACCTGTTGTTGTATCTCTTGCAGCTGCATTGTTTCTTCCTACTTTCTTTTCTCCTTCACTGCTAGTGAAGTGGTTGGTGTAAGTTGCTCCCAGAGATTCTCTATATTCGTCTGATATTGATCGATTTCCTGTACAATACGATAAATATTTTTTGTTGTTGTGATTTCATCTCTCTGCACGGCCTATGAAATATTCTCGTAAGCTCCTTCCACTTTCTGCTCCAATCCTTTTATGCGCTCCCTTTCCTCCTGGGTTTGAGATTTAGCCTGCTCATAGACTATTTCTAGCGTGTCCCTCTTCTTTGTTTCTCGTTGCAACTCGACTAAGTATTTGTGTGCATGATACTGTACCTCGTGGTTTATGCTAACGTGCAACTTGTGTAGTGCCCTGGTTGGCATCCACGTCAATACCATTTGGATTTGGATTAATTCCTTCAGGGGTGTCTGCCCCACAATCTCATCCATGCGCAACATACTCGGTGTGATGTGGAATGTTGTGTTCGGATGCGGTAATGGATGGACTGCATCTCGTTCCTCTACTTCCACTCTTTAATCCCTATGCGATGTTGATGGTTCTATTCCCATGTTGCTTGTTGTCTTCCCTTCCCCAATTTTCTTGAGGAGTTGTTGCATGTGTGCCAGTTCCTCTTCAATCCTATCCCTGTGGTGCGCAGCATGGTCAAAATATTCGGATAGACAATCCTGGACCATTCGGGCTATCATCTCTCCATCGTCATCTGTGATCATATAATCTAGCGGTGTTCTTTGTGTCTTCATTTTCTTGCGCACCCCTCATGTCTGCGTGGCTGACCTCTTGTTTCCCCTTGATTCATGTGGGTTTTCCCCTGCTGCAATCTCCTGCACAGGCTCAACCTGTTTCTGCTACTCCTTGGTCGGCTGCGTCTTATCCTTCTTTCTGTTCTGGGTCCCTGTCTTTGTTGGCTCTTCGTCTGTCTGTGTTTTTTTTCCCTGGCCCATTATTCGTCTCTTGGGCACTTGAATTTCCTTTGGCTTGGTTTCTCCCTGCCCTGCCTCTACTTCCATTGTTCTTTCCAGCAATTCCTAAGTAAGTACTAGAATCCTCCATTCATCATCCCATTCTTTGATGACCATGTCGATGTCGCCCTCTATAATACAATAGCACATTTGTAGCCACTGTTTATGGGGATCCTTCCTTGCCTGTATCCACATTGCATGTCGTGTGGCCTGGAAGTTGGCGATGTCTTTATACCACGTGACGACCTCATGTGTTATTCTCCACCTCTTAGAGATGGATTATTGTAGGTTGTGTAGGTATCCTTCAAAGTTTTCCCCGTTTGCCTTTTTTCTCCTATCCTCTAGTCTGTCTCTGAGTAACAAATATCTCGCTCCTTGATTTGGTTTGGGTCTGGTATCAAAAACTACATACCTTGGCTCTCTCCATCCCATGAAGGATATTAATGTAATCATCCATGAATAGTGAAACTTTGTTCCTAGATCATGTGCATCCTTGCAGTCATCCAAGAATAATTTCAACAGATATGGTGCCCAGCTCATTGTGGTGCCTTTTGCGCATTGAGCTACAACTGCAACAACCCCAGCTGGAACTTCCTCCCTGCGGCATTTTCTAAGCAGCTTGCAGGCTAAGATTTTTGCGCCCAATTGTGTTGCAGCATCGTTGATCCATTTGATAATGATCCCTCTGGTCCCCCTATCGGTGCCATACTTCTTCTTCATCTCTTCTGCTAGCGCCTTCTCCCTAGATTTTTCATCCAAGAATAGTGTGGGATCCATGCCCCGAGATGGAAATCCTGTTATGCTCACGATAAGTTCTACATCTATCGACACGATCTTGTCCAACCAGATGTCCCCGCCATGTGTGACTCCTAGCAGCTTCTTGATGCATGCGGTTGCGTGTTGACCCCTGCCAAAATGTGGTAGGTCCACCAAACCTAAAATTCCTATCTTCTCCAACCCAATTTCCCATTGGAGTGGCTGATCAATCGGTTCCCCAAATGGATTCTTGACCACGGTCTCCATGTACACTCTCTTTGCAAGTTCTAGAAACTTGTCTTCGTCTGCGACATCATGGTCAGAATATTTGAGCTTCCCTATGTGACCCAGCAAGTCTGGTCCTACCTGTACCCCATCTGGTATCCGTGGTAGAACGATTTTTGTGGTCGATTTCTTGCGAGGTGAACTGGGTATCTATATCTTTTCTTTCTTCGCTGGTGGTGGTTGGCTCGAAGTTCCAGTGGCTTCCAGTTGTTCCTCAGTATGCCATTTTGGCTAACTCATGACATCTTCAGTCATTACTTCTTGTGGTTGCTCTGATATGGTCATTTGAGACTCATTTGGCTAGATTGTTGCATCCAGATTCAGCTTCGTTCCATTAACTTTTGGAGTTGCTTTGGCATTTTCAGGTTGCGCCTTCTTCAGTGTTTCTGCGTCCTGGTTCAGTTGCTCTTGTACCTCTGTTGGTATATCCGATGTTGKTTGTGGGATTTATTCCAGTATAGGTGTTGGGTTCATCAATTTTGTGTATGGAGATGTGATTTTGTCGACATTGACGATCTCCAAYGGTTGTTGTTCACCTTCTTCCATATTTACTCGTGACCTGGTCTGAACTCTAATTTTCCAGGCATTCTGGATCCCTTCTKCTTKCTTGGGCGATGCCATGGCATGGAATATCGAATGTTTGTTGGGTTCAAATGGTCTATGTGACCTCTATGAATTCTCTCTGTTGTTTTTTACCTCCATCGCTCTTTGTCTACTCTTTTTTCACGAATAGACTCTTTGCTCCCGTGTTCGTGTGTTGTATGGGTTTTCCATGAAGCTTGTCGAGGATGCTTCCTTCATTATGGGTTTAATGCACCTTAAATGCAGGTTCAATGCACCTCTATTAGTTTCATACTTGCCATTACTTTGTCTTGTTGTCTCCAGTTGGCATGATTAATGTGGCATCCCATCGGTCCTTGCCTTCCTTTAATTTCACCTAGTGTTGTCATGTCGTACTTCTTTTGTCAAGTTTCCTTTTCCCTCTTGTTTCCCTTTTGTATGTGACCATTTTCCTTCTCCTTGCCACATTTTTGTTCCTAAGTGTGCGTGCCCTTTCTTCCTCCAGTGCACTGTGCCCTTTTTGGTTCTTTCCCTTTGATTCTTTTTCAATATACGGATTTTTTTTTTATTGCGCGATGGGTGGTCGATTGTCCTTGTACAACTTCAATCGGCTCCCATTGATAATTCTCTCAATTGTACAACTCCTCCATCTGTGACGGATTTTACTTCATATGGTCCTAAACGATGCATTCTTAGTTTTCCTAGGTGTTGAAATGATTTGTTGTCATACATCAGTACGAGATCTCCTTCCTTGAAAATTTTCTTCTTTATGTGTCTATCATTCCAGGCTTTGTCCCTTGCTTTCTGAACTTGTTTGTGGAATCCTGCTAAGATATGATCTTCCTCCATTATCATTAACCAATTCAGTCTCTCCTGTACTGTGCCTCTTTCTGTCATTTGTGTGATTGTTGCTACGCACAATATTGGTACTAAAAACTCTAATGGCACCACTGCTTCTTGGTCATAAACTAGTTTAAATGGAGTGTGCCTTGTCAAATTTTTGCACATAGTCTTGTAGGCCCATAATACTGCTGGTACTTTGAGGTCCCAGTCATCCCTATCAATGTTACAAATCTTTGTCAGCACATTCTCAAGGATTTTGTTGAATGCTTCCACTGTGCCATTTGCCTGT
>SNQJ01S0053729.1:0-21804 GCA_010110895.2 Picea sitchensis
TTAAATGCATTTGCTTATAATTCCATGTAAGGAATGGTAAACTGTGAGGTTGGGAAACCTGGGTGGTGAAAGGTACACTACAAATTGGTATCAGAGAAATTGGTACACTACACGTTGACCTTAGCAGGACATGCGGCAGACATCAGAAGGAGAGTCGGGATTTTAGTTCATCGGAAGATCGGAGTTTCTGGAGGCAGGGAACTCCTACATGAGTGAATCACGATGTGCAATTTCCCGACTGAATCAGATCTGTCCATCAGCAGAGGCACGTGGCAAGAGATCCTGCAGAGTCGGGGATCAGGGAGCTGAAAGTCCCATGCACATGATAACAAAAATTGTGATATCCCGATACCCGATTTCCCGACGGAGCCACGGATCGTAGTGGAGGACAGGTGTCAGAAGGACAATCCTTTTAGGGAGACAGTGCCAAGTGGCACCGGCATATCGCAAGCTCGGAGGTTCTTGGGTTAGAGCTGCAAAAATTTGCATGTAGAATTGCGAGATCGTGAGAAGCGATATCTTGGCAATCGCCGCAAGAGCAAGTGGGTTACAGGTGGCAGGCTGTCGCTAGTCCAAAGGATGCATGCTCGTGTCTTCGTGAATGTCGAAACTCTGATGGGGGGTTTAAGCTACAGTCACATGGAGACTGGTCACATGGATATTGTTCTAGCCGATAGAGGCTAGCTCCTAGGAGGAGGAGCTCATCGCACATCGGGATATCGAAGATCCTGGAGGCAAGGAGTTCATACATCTTGAACTCGCGAACCCCGAAACCCCAAAACCTCACCGCATACCTCCATCGCCTATCCCTGGCTGCCACGTCCCATCCCCGTATCATGCCAAATCACCCCTGCCTGATCATCGTCCATTCACCACTCCATGTCAAGTCCTCCAGTCACCATGACGGCCTCCACGTCCACTCGCTAGTCCTACCATGATTTCTCCAAACAAGATCCAATGGAAAAATATGAAGGTTTCCATGTCCTGTAGGTACAGAGTCGGTCGGGACCTTCCCCAATCCCAATGAATCAATTATTGCAGCAGTTGATGGTGGTTGGACATCGTTTCCACCATAAATGGAAAGTCCAGAAATGACTATAAGATGGTCATTTCATCCACAGGTCCTCTGGAACGCGATTGCGTCTGACTGAAGTCCACGAACGTCCAGAGATTGCAGGTGCAGTGAACACGCAGGCGTAATTCCATCAATGCAATGTCTCGAATTGGCTTCTAGGGGTTTTTCTCTAAGTATTTAGAGGAGATTTCTCACATTTTGTATCTATCGATGGTTGAGCAGAGCTCCCAGTTGTAAATTTTTAATGAAGCACTATTGTTCTAGTCATATATGAGCTTTGGAGACTTCTTGCCTTATGAATGTCAGTTTCTTTCATGTCTTTGTTTATATGTTAGAGCAGCTCGGAATTGGAAGATCCAGTCGAGCTGTAGATGTTATAGGATGATGTTGTAATGGATCACTGTAATAGTTACGGAGCCTCTAATCAGTTCTTGTGATTTCCCCAATCGCTGAGTGACTTGGAATTGGAGGATCCAGTCAAGTCTTCTTTCAGTTTCTCGAAGCCCTGAACCAGAAGGATCCTGCATTCAGAGTTTTTCCTCTGCAAACCGCTGCAAGCCTGATGCCTATGGTCGTTTGTTCACCCTTCTTATTAAGTCTTCCACCTGTTCATCCTTAAATCAACCCACTGGCGGAAGTTGGGATTCCAGACCTCCTTCGTTCTTGACTTACCAGACTCAGTCCCTGAGTTAGGATGATACCTCCTCGAGCCATTATCTCCATTTGATCACCCTTTAAAACAAATCGTGACATTAAACTGATGGGTGTCGGGCTCTGCTCCTGCAAGCAATCCAGGAGTGACTTCCGATGCTAACAGGTGGTATTTAGCTATGGTAAGGTAAAAAGTGAATTAAATCATGACAATCAAAATCTATTGACCCAATTGAAAACGTGACTAAACGATCTAAAAGGCATAATGGTTCATTGGCATTGTATTAATTAAAATAATATGATTAATATCTTATATTGAAAAGGCACATACTTATAATGAAGAGATACATTCCTATATTGAAGAGGTGCAATTGTTTAGTTGTACATGACCATTGGAAGACTATATAAACAAAAATTTGTGTTGAAAGAGGGAGGGTATTTGTGCTTGAAATCTAAAGATATATAAAGGAGTCAGAGGCAAGAAATAAAATCAAGATATGCAGGATAATCCAAAGAAGATTATGAATATTTGAAGATTGAAGTAATTATCATTAAAATGGAGGTTGGGTGGTGCTAGGGAAAGTTGGATCCTGCAAACGAGGTTGTATCCTCCTTCTAGTTGAAGCTAGTAAACCAAGGTGTTGCAACATATTTTCAGTTATAGTTGAAGAAACTAGGGAGTTGGTGCTTCCCTCTAGTCGATGTTGGTAAAATCTAGGGGGTTGCATCCTCCTTCTAGTAGATGTTAGTAAAACAAGGAATTGGTATTTCCTTGAGTTGGAGCTCATAAATTAAATGTAATATTTATTGAAAATAAAAAAGAACATTTGTGAAGTTGGGTTTTCCATGTTTAAATTCTGTGTATTGTACCTTTTTTATCATTTTTTTTTGTTTTGATAAAATTAATAATTAAGTGGTTTAAAATTTTTAAAAAGGGATAATACCGATTCACCCCTCCCTCTCAGTATTAAAAAATATTCCAACACATTTAATCGCATGATGAGACTTATACCTTTGGTTTTGTAGCATTTGAAGACTATGATTTCATGATTTTAACATAAACTTGCATCTCTCAGTGAGTATAAGTGAAGGAGTTCTCTAGTTTTAGCAGAACTTCTACTCATCCTTTAGTTCAACAGTTCTTTTCCATTCATTTTCAAACATCAAAAAATCTCTAGATATTCCACTACAGTGAACATCAGCCTTGATCACTCTTAGGATTTCAATGTTCTCTCGGTCCCAATGTATGCAATTTTCATATTTCTTTCTATGATCTCATCTTCAGCTACATCACTCTCAACATCATTTCAGCCTACATTAGCTTCGACAAACATCAGTCCATCTATGTCATTCAAAGCTTTCATGGAGGTAAAACTTGAGGTAAAATAGTGTGAGTCCTTGATTTATTAAAATTTTAAGAGAATGTCATGAAAAACCACTGAACATTATTTCATTCACTTATGTTTTGAAACCATCATTTCCACTTCCATATATTCTCATATTTTCCATACCATCTATTCAAAGTATACCCAAATGAAAAATAAAAAGCATATCTTGTTTTCAAGTATTCTTGTTTTTTGCCACACAAGAACCAATAGTGAGAAGAAAATGCCTTGTTGTTGCCCCACAAGAACGAACAACGGAAGAAGAGAACACACTTTGTCATAGAAGACGCATGAGGACATGTTGTGTATTCAGTTTGGGGGAGATAGGGGTTTCTTTGAACTCCATGGGATCTCACAGTGGAAAAATGGGATCAAGATGATAAGGACAACATGTTTATGGTAATTTCTCAATATTCACTCATTCACATGTTTTTAAATGTAGAAATTAAATTGATGATATCTTACAAACTGTGACAGGGTTTTCATGAAATTTGGAGGAGAGAAGCATTATAGCCAGATGAACAAACCCAATAAATTTATCACCAAAGCGTGCATTAGATGGATTTTATTTTTGATGTGGAGAAGAATTGGGATATCTTGCTGCACAGTTATAAGACCCTTGGTTCAAGTCATTCAACCAAAAAAACTCTTTAGATACCGGCCCGTTCGGCATCACCATCATGCAAGTGAATTCTCACCCAAGGCATCTACTAGGGTTGCATGAACCATTTTTTTGCAGGGATGAGGGGATGTGAGGCTATCAACATAACCATTAATACTTGTTCACCATGTACGCATTACCCTTATTTAACATCCTTTTATTAGTCAACCAACCCTATGTGGAGCTTCCATTAACTAGTAGTTCATTACATTTACCAAATCAATTGTGTGGCATTAACCCATCCAAGATTCATTCAGTTCTCTAAACCCTATTATGAAGAAATAGTATAACACATATTGCGATGTGACCAACCCAATGAATCATTCATTATTATTGTGCATCAATCATATGTTAAAAAAATCTATACTAATCATGCATAAGCATAACATCCATGAATAATCATATCAAAAAACACATGAGACATTGGATTTGAATGTGGTTCACCTAATCCTTAGGCTACATCCACAATGATTGGCTTCTATATTAGTCTTCATGCAATAATCACCTCAGGATTGTGCACTGTTCTTACAAAAGATACAACATTCCCAAACCTTTCTGGCCACTCTGTAGTGTGAGCCTATCTCTACAACTTTCCCAAACCCTCGAACACAACTCTCTTCATCACTCATGAAAAACCTAATCTCTTACTCTCAATAATAGAAGCCTAATATTCATTTATCTTTTACATATTTATACATAGAATTAGGTCTAAAAACCCTAATAACAACTTATCCCAAAAACCCTAATGGGTCATAGCCATTTTTCCTACTTTTACGTCGATTTGCTACTTTTCTTTCTTTTGTGTTGAATTGCTACATTTCCTGCTTTTGCACTGAAATACTACTTTTCTTGCCTTTTCATTGCAAAATGCACCCTTTCCGCATGCTTTGGTCTTCCCTTCTACTCTTTCCTCTACTATGGAACAACTCCCAAAACTTAGTCAATCTCATCCAAAATTTCATGTCCAGCAGGCCCCCAACACTCACCTATGTCTTGTCCTAAGCCACTTAATTCTTTTTCAACTTCTCCTTGAATTTTTCAAAAATATCCTTTGTCGTATGGATCTTCTCCTTGACCTTTGTTTCATTCAATAAAATTGTTTATACTAATTATGTAGTGATATGAGTCTATCACTTCTCTTCATCTTGTTCCAATGCTTGTTTAATACTATGTTGCGCTTTTGTTATTTCCTCTGCAACTTTTAATGCTTCTTCTTGCAATATCTATATCTATTGCATGAAATCTTGTTGCTCAACCCTCAACTAGTTCATCTTAGCATATAGCTTCTTAATCTCTTTCATTTTCGTCATATTCTCAAATGATGGAAAACTGTTGATGGTTTTCTTAATCTTTTGGGCCTTCCCCTGCACAGTTTGTATATTTTATTCAATACTCTGTAATTCGACATCCTTCAACAACTAATTCCATACTTCTGTGTTTTCAATGTACAACTTATCACATTATGCCTCCAAATTCTTGATACTTTCCACTGTGATGCTTACTTCTTCTCCCTTTGGTATCTTTATTTTAGGGGTGTGATGGGTGTCATTCATGTTTCTAACTAAACATTTTTTGTTCAGAATCCTTGGATCGATTCATTGATATTCACTACCTGATATTCCAATGGAGTACCCACCTCCATTGGTAACTTCAGAATATCTTTGCAAACCTTGTCAAATTATTTCTTCACATGTTCTACCTTCTGCGCAACTGCATCCCTTTCCCGTTTAACTCTACTGTAATCAATTTGCATGCTTGCAATATCTGTTGTGGCCTTATCCAATTCATCATATGTTTTTCATTCGCTTAGGTTCAATTCTTTCGCTATTATCTCTTGCAATCCCTACAACATTTCTCCCAATACCTGTGATAAGACTAAATCAAAGTGACTTATTGTGCATGATTTCTCTTTCCACTAATGGGAACACAATCATCATTGGTGCCAACTTAACTCTTATGCGCTCCCACATTACCTATAATTCATGAGGGATTGCAAGTACTTATTCTTTTGGCCTTTCTATGCTTGTTGTTGGTCCTTCGGTTGTTTTTTTCTAAGTTGCTATCCTGGTTGCTTCCATCAACTGGAGCAATGGAGTCATTTCTTCATGCATCGTTTTGTTCAGTCCTTCATACTTCTCTATCATGAGTTGAAACACATTTTTGATGATCTCCTTAAATTTATCCCCAAACCTATCAAAGTTATCTTCTGTCAGTGTGAGTGGACTCGTTTCTAGCTACTTTTTGCTTCTTTTGATCCGACATTGATTTCCCCTTCTTTGTCTCTACATATTTCCTCTTCTTTCTTGCGCCATTTTTTGGGCTTGGTACTTCCTCAATCCAATGGGACCTTACAGTCTCTAGACACTATCTCAATCTTGGATAATTAGTTTTATGTCCTCCTCTATTATTCATTACTTTGCCTAGACCCATTCCTCTCTCAGATACTTCTTTTCTTGTATGTACATGTGACGATGGTCCACCATGAACCAAACAATCGGTTTGGAATTGTCTACAGGTTGTGGTGAAATTCGTGGTGTATCCTGGATACACTACCTAATCATTTCCTTATATAGATAGAATTCAATAGTTTTTTCGATTTTTCGTCACTTGTATGTCATGTACCACAAGTTTTGATACTTGGTGGCCAATAATGACTTGCCTCTCATACCCATAAACTACACATCCTTTGGTTCTTTCCATTTTGTTGATGTGATTAGAAGTAATAACCGTGAATAGTGGAATTCCATTCCTTTATCCTATGCTTTCGTGCAGTCTATCAGGAACTGGTTAAGTAAATACAACACCCAACTCATCATTACCCCTTCTACACATTTCTTAGACAAAACTATCAAGTTTACATGCACTTGGTCTTCCTGCACTTTCACAGAAATTTGCACACCAACGCTTGCGTCACAAATAGTATTGTTGGGTCACGTATACTTGGAACATCCAAACTGCGCACACCTGTAACTGTGTGTAATTTCTCCTTCATGGCCTTTGACAGAGACTTCGCATTCTTTCTATATATGAACAACAATGTAGGATCTTTCCCTAGTGTTGGTAATCACGTGATCCACACAATCAGATCCGTGTCTATAGAAATCGTCCTATCTAACCATAAGTAGCTAACATGCACACAACTTAATAACATATTTACGCATGCATTGACCTCCTATCTCCTTCCAAAGTGCATAATGTCAAATATATTCAATAGGCCCACTCACTCCAACCCTCTGGCCCATACCTATGGCTCATCTAGGAGCAAGTACATCTTTGCATCGATTTTCATCTCCAAGTATTTGTTCAGTGCAATTTTGGGGAACTTCGTTGTATCTTTGATATCATGGTTTGCATATTTCAGCTATGACACCTTACCTAGCATATCCTCATCAATTATTACCCTAGTTTGTATTTCTGGCATCACCAATTCATTCCTGACCTCCTTCCTTAACTTAACTAGTTTGGAATCATCCTTCCTCGGTGGAACGTAGTCCCTTAGAAACCTCAACTTCGATGAGGATTATCCTGGAGTGTCCTCAACTAATGGTAGTGTTGTTACTACTCCAGTTCATGCTCTCTTCTGTTTCAATGTTGTTTCCTTTGGAGGTTCCATATCTGAAATATTGTTACATGTGACAATTTCTTTATCTCTGTGGTGTTTCTCTGGGCTCTGCAACACTTCTCTCATCTCTCTCAAATCCATGCAAACTCCAAATGACAATAATGTTGGCTCGTTGACCCCTTAGTGTGTTTTTTCCCCTTCGACAACTATCCATTCACCTTGGTGCCTAAATTGATTTTCTAATCAACTAGTGTTGTGTAATCAATACCGACTTTAACACTACATTAATTTCAAATCCTTCACCTGATTGTTTCCTCGATCTGTCAGTCTGTCACGATCTCCGATGGATATTTCCATTTATGAATACACATTTCCATAATGTCTCATCATTACTACATTTTAACCATCATTTCTGCTATTTAATTCCTTTAACTGTCTTTCTACTTCTTCTTTTGTTCATTTTTTTAGGCTTATTCGTTCATTCACCGGACAATCTTTTCTTTTGCATGCAATTCACTTCCTTTGGGTGATCTTTTATCAGTGGATAACTCACTTCTTCTGTGCACTTACTCTTGTTGTATATGTATCTTGCTTCCTCTTCATTCGCATCCACGACATTCTCCTATTTATTTATTTCTTTGAACTGTCTTAAATTCTCAACCCTTGACTAACTCTTCAACTTTCTGTTTCTTTCCTTCACCTACTTTCTTATTATTATATTTCATTTTTTTTATTTCATTTTTCTTTTTTCACTTTTTTTTTTCTTTTTACTATGATACACTACTATGGTACATAGGTTCCTATAGAGGTCAGACTAGTGCGTGAACGATCATCAGTCCCTATAAATTTTGAGTCGACTCCCTTTCACCAGTCCCCCTAAGACTTCACCATTCAACATTTCTAGTCGCACAACACATGCTTTTGTCACATACTTGATCGCATATGGACCTAACCAATGCATCCTAAACTTCCTTGGGTGTTGCATGAACTTGTTGTTGTATAGAAACACTAAGTCTCTCACTTGTAATTTTTTTTGTTTAATATTCCTATCATGCCATGCTTTTTCTCTTTCCTTCTATACTTGTTGATGGAATCCTGCAACAAATCATCCTTCCTTGAGCTATAACAACTATTATAATATTTCTTCTACTATGCCAGAGTCTTAAATATCAGAAATCATTGCAATGCATAAGCTTGACACAATAAATTCCATTGGCATTACTTCTTCTTTCCCATATACCAACCTAAAAGGTGTCCATCCTATCAAATTTTTTCTTTTAGTCCTTTATGCCCATAATGTTGTAGGGATCCTCAAATCCCATTCATCCCTTTATACATTCCAGATCATTGTCAGAGAATTCTCTAATATTTTATTGAAGGCTTGTACTATCCCATTTTCCTGAGGGTGATACAATGTACTCCTTTGATGGTGAATTTGAAATTCCCCAGTCAATGCTGCAATCATCTTATTCAATAAGTGTTTCCCTATATCACTTAGTAAAATGTGTGGGAATCCAAATCTTGTAACAACATTCTCAAACAAAAATCGTGTAACAATATCCACATTGCAGTATTTGACCAATGTTGCTTCTTCCCATCTGTTCAAACACTCTGTCGCAGTGATTATATACCTAGCTCTTGATCTCCTGGATCGTTGGTTTATCGGTCCAACAAATTCTATTTCCCATTTATCAAAATATTGCAGTGTAACCTATGAATGCAAGGGAATCTCATCCTTTTTGGATGGATTTTCAACCCTTTGACAAACATCACATGCATGGAGATATTTTTTATCATCCTTGTGGAGTGTGGGCCACCAGAGCCCTACACACAAAATCTTTTTCACTGTCACTTTACCTGCTTAGTGTCCTCCTACAATACCTTCATGTGCTTCTAATAATATCAGTGGCATTTCATGATCTAACACACATCGTCTTAATATCTCATATGCACCTAACTTATATAAGTTTCCTACAATTAGTTTATATTCTGCTTCCTTAACCACTAACTATTTCTTTTGTTCCACTGTCATGTCCAATGGAGCCATCCTGCACTTAAGAATTGTACAATGTTTGTGAAGTAGTATTCCACCATTTGAACTGCAAATAAATGTGCATTCGGTAAACTGTCATCTAGATTCCCTACAGCTTCTCCTGATAGAATTTGCAATAAATTATCTAGTTATGAATTTAATTTTCCTAGCTTAACGATGAGTTCAAATTCATATTCTTGGATTAAAAGTAACCATCTGCAAATTATCCCCCCCAACACTGGATTTTTCACTAAGTATGTTAGTGTAGAATGGTCTATATACATCTTGAAATGTGAAACTAGCAAATAATGTCTAAACTTTTGCAATGCATACACTGTTTCCAATCCCTCTCATTCTGTCATAGTGTAGTTATTTTTTGTTGTTGACAACTTCCTGCTTGTAAATGCAATTGGGTGGTCTAACTCTCCTTCTCTTTGCTAAGATAATATTGTGCTTAAATATATGGATGACGCATCCACATGAACACAAAATTCCTTCTTCTAGTCTGGGAATATCAAAATTGGAGCAGCCACTAACTTATTCTTTAATGTATCCAACCCTTTTTGGCAGTCCTCATTCCATTGGAATTTAGCTTCTTTATTCAACAACTTCTCCATGGGTATTGTAATCTGTGCATATCCTTTAATGAACTTTCTATAGTATCCTATATGGCCCAATGTTTCTCTTAAATATCATACCAATGTAGGTGGTGGTAAGTCTATAATCACTGCAATCTTGGAAGGATCCACTAGTAAGCCTTACTTACATACCACATGGCCCAACAAAATTCCAAAAGGTGCACAAAAAATACATTTTTTCAAATTCAATGAAATCTGACATTGTCTAGTACACCTATCCAACATTAATATCAGTACTTCTATATGATATTTTAATAGAATAAACATAATTCAATCATCTAAATAAACTTCAAGGAAATTATGGATAAATTCCTTAAAGGATTTGAAAACTACTCTCGAAAAACTTGCAGGTGCATTCTTCAGCCCAAAAGGTGTCACTGTGTACTGGTAGCTTTCCCATTCTATTGCAAAGGTAGTCTTATGTCTCTCTTCCTATGAAATCTTTATATGGTGATATACTGAGAATCCATCTGTGAAATAGTAGGCCTCATGCCCCCCTACATTCTCTAACACTTCATCTATAAAAGGTGTTGGAAATGGATCGTGCAGACATGAATCATTTAGCTTTCTTAGGTCCAATTTTTTTTTGATTCCCTCTAGTTTCTTATCTTGTAATACATTGGAATTATCAATTATGATTCTACTGTTGGTTCAATGATTCTTTCTTCTAACAATCGGTCTATATCTACCTTTACCTTCTCTTTATACTTTGGGTCCAATCTATAGGATCTTTGTCTTACTAACTTAGCATCTGATTTCAAAGGAATATTCATTTCTCTGAAATCACCAACTATCCCTTTCATTTCTGAAAACATGGTTGGGAATAGGTCTTGATGCTCATGCAGTAAGTCTGCAATCTTTTCCACAGTTTCATGATTCTAGTAGTCTCCTATCTGTGCAAACTTTGGGTTCTCTTTTGTACCAATATTCACCTTATGCATCCCTAATGGTTTTTCATATGCATCATATCCAAGATATGGACCTTGTACTGAACATTCCCCCTTAGTTTAAATTATTTTCATATGTCTTGGATCTTCCTCGTCGTGATAATCTTTGGAAACATTATAACATTCCAGTATTTCATGAACTGTCATAGAATATCTATGTGCACTACACACAAGTACTACAATATTAGCCCTTCTACTGAAAAAATATTGTTTCTAATGACCTGCAAGGTTGCATCAACTAATGGCGATTCATTTTCAAAAGTAAATTTTATCTTAAAAACTTGAGTTAGCTCGTCCCAGTTCGTTGTTTCTTTGTGCATTTCTAGTTCCGGGTACTAGTTCTTTGGGATTGCATCCAATGTATGTATGAACCTATGCACCCATTCCTTATGTGGTATCGAACTCCAGATATTTTTGTGCTACGCAATATGATCTGTTGGGTCACTTACTCCAGTATATTTATGTGCAATATACTCAACCTTAGTACCAAATTTAACTTGAATTAATATTTTACACAATGGCTAGTCTTTTATTCCTTCTTTATGTGAACTGCACGATAATGTGAGAGTGGCCTTAAAAACAATATCTAATGCCAACAAACTTTGTTTTTCTGGTATCTGCAACTCAAATTCCTTTACAAAAGAAATAATGTTAGTCAAACCATCATACTTGGGTGGATCACATAACTCCGTTCCAATCCAATGCAATGATCGAGTAATGCATGCACACCATTTAGTTGATAGTTCATGCATCTTTTGTTGAGAGTATTCCAAACCTTCCTCTAAATCCAACACACATGAGATAATGCTTCTTCAACTTAGGGCGCACAATGATCAAGTAATGTGGGCACACCATCTAGTTGATACTTCACGGATCCTTTATTGCCAGTGTTCCAAAACTTCCTCTGAAAATGACACACATTAGCTAATGTTTCTCCAAATTAGGGAATCATCTGCAATCAAATTAACGTAGTCATCCATTCGTGCAGTCATATGATACAGGTTCAATTT
The DNA here is from genome assembly GCA_010110895.2 of Picea sitchensis. NCBI lineage: Eukaryota > Viridiplantae > Streptophyta > Pinopsida > Pinales > Pinaceae > Picea > Picea sitchensis. Next base: position 11,962 of record SNQJ01S0053729.1, read on the forward strand.
CATTCCCCTTAGCTGGTTATATATACCTCTTTCCTTCTTTCAGATACAATGGTGTGACAACCATCAAGTCCCCTACTTCAAAGATCATTTCCCTTTTCTTTATATTAATAATGGTATGGTTTTCAAAGGCCCATTCAAGCCCCATTAGCATTGGATATGGCTAACTATCATCCACGATATCAATGAATTTGAAATATTCTATACTATACACCCCATCTATATTCATAGGTACCCTTATCAATCGACTAATTGGTACTATCTTGGGTTGGTTTTCCAATATTAACTGGATGAGAGACCAAATTAACTTCAACTTCCCCATCATTTCCCACGTTTTCTTCGGTAAAACATTTACATCATAACCCAAGTATAAAATGGCATTTCCCATGTCATACTCCCCAATATACACACTTAGTCTAAACTCTCTGCTTGTCCTCTATTTGCACAGTACCTGATTCACTACCCTCTATGCGGTAGGAACTTCCCTTTATTGCACACAATGATCAATCATTCCAAATAATGCATTCAATAAAGTTTCATATTTCATTAATTCTAAACAACTTTTCAGAAATTATTTCAAAGCACTTACCTATTGAAGCAGCCTTTCTAGTATAGTATGATCATAGACCGAAGGCATGTCAACCACAGGAGGTGAATATGATGTTGATGCTATCCAATTCGGTCCTAATACCTCCTTCCTTGTTTGTTGATATGTCTCTTTTTCCTTTTGTCCTCTATTTGCACAGTACCTGATTCACTACCCTCTATGCGGTAGGAACTTCCCTTTATTGCACACAATGATCAATCATTCCAAATAATGCATTCAATAAAGTTTCATATTTCATTAATTCTAAACAACTTTTCAGAAATTATTTCAAAGCACTTACCTATTGAAGCAGCCTTTCTAGTATAGTATGATCATAGACCGAAGGCATGTCAACCACAGGAGGTGAATATGATGTTGATGCTATCCAATTCGGTCCTAATACCTCCTTCCTTGTTTGTTGATATGTCTCTTTTTCCTTTTGTCCTCTATTTGCACAGTACCTGATTCACTACCCTCTATGCGGTAGGAACTTCCCTTTATTGCACACAATGATCAATCATTCCAAATAATGCATTCAATAAAGTTTCATATTTCATTAATTCTAAACAACTTTTCAGAAATTATTTCAAAGCACTTACCTATTGAAGCAGCCTTTCTAGTATAGTATGATCATAGACCGAAGGCATGTCAACCACAGGAGGTGAATATGATGTTGATGCTATCCAATTCGGTCCTAATACCTCCTTCCTTGTTTGTTGATATGTCTCTTTTTCCTTTTGTGGGTCAAATGTTGGAATAGGTCTTTCTTATTTCCTCACCCATTGTTCCATTTGCATCCCTTTATTCGTCGCATCAGCCCCTGTCCTAGCTCCTTGTTATAGAAAATTTTTCTTCACCCCATGCAAATTTCTTGGATGCCATTTCCATTTCCCTATGTAGACTTGAAGCCCCCTTTTATACCTTCTAGAGCCAAAAAAAAAAAAATTCCACATATACGCACCCTATCAGTTAGACAACAAGCATATACCCAGGTTGCTCCACTACATCTCGCATACATCAAGTTTGCTGCTCAAAATTTAAAATTATGTTGGGCTTCCATTCCATGTCACGAGATCCATAATCCTTGACCTTCCATATACTAGAAACACTCTGACTCGGCCCTTCAGTTCCATTTGAAAAATATAAATTGAGACATATCCAAGCCTTCAGAGAGGGAAATCAACTTTGAGATAAAGACACTATGGAGAAAATTCACTTCATATTGAGTCTGCAAACCTATATCCTTGAAAGTCTAAACTCCTTGTTCAACCCCCAAGCTCTTCCTTATTTGTGATGGAGAACCTCATTGTCTCCTTTATATGAGCTTTCCTTTGGTGGGCGATTAAAGTGGTGGAGGCCCAGCTCGAGGGACTTAGTTTCTTGATTCCAATATGTGCCGGTACAAAATTTTGTCACATATATACTTCTGTTGATTATTTTAATAGAAATACTATTTTCTTGTCTAATTGATATCTTGCAAATATTTGAATTATTATTCCATGGTCATATTTGTCATGAATGTTAATGGATTATGCTAATATATATGATAACACTATATATCGTCACCATATGCTTGTGTATCTTGGTTGTTGAGGACAAGTTGCAGGTATAAATCTTTGAGTTGTGTGGTCAACGATGGTCTTCATCAAACATCCAAATGAGGTAGGCTCTTGGCCTTGTCTTGTTAGCATTTCATTTATATAGCATACTTGGGATTAGAGTTGATTTCTAGATGTCATTCTGACATTTGTGGTTTACCCCATGCCATAGAGATATTTTCCTCGTAACATAATTTTCGACCATACTGGGGATGTTCTTATTTTTTGGGGTTTGGAGTGTGTTCTCCTTTATTTTCTCTTTGTTATCCTGAGTTTCCTTGTCGCCTGATTGCTTGACAATCTATTTTTACTTTTCATCTGAGTTTCTTGGCTTAACCCTTGCCTTGTCAGTGTTTTACTATATATACATGGTTTTTCCCTTGACAAATGCGTACACACGTGAGCTATCCTTTTGTAGGTTGCGTACATACACGAATTGTTCTCAAACAATCATGTACATCATCTCTTTAGTCTTGATGGATGAGTTTGGTTAGTTGTTGAGTCTTCTTGGGTCTCTGTCCTGACTGTTAAGTGATTAAAGAGTGATAGGAAACCTTCCTATTGTTGAATTTTCGGGCAATATTCTTTCTTATCAATTTTTTCATTGGTTGTCCTTGCACCTTGGTTTGAGTGTTTTCTTCTTGGTATCCTTCTTGGCGTGTCTCTTTTTTCTTGGAGTAGGGTATGTATGTGAGGCTTCTATTCAATCCTTACATTTTCTTTTCTTTATATCAAAAATACAAAAACATTTTCTCATTTTTCATTATGGAATTTTCTCTTTTGGTTACTTTTCATTGATTTTGACACATGTGGAGAGATTGCATTGAAAGTTGCATATAGAAGCATACCATCTCTTTAGAATTCAAGATTAGTACTTAGCAGTGTTTTTATTCGCTTCTTTCATATGTTGAGTCATAATACCATCAGTTTCATGACCACACCTCTTGAGTAAATAGAATCCATTAAAAGTAACGTTGATTAACTAAAATTCATTAGAAACGATTTTATTTTTCAGGGTACATAAACAAGTATAGGACATAGGTCCTTGGAATAGGATTTTGCGAGTAAAATTCTCCAAGGCTATTAAAATAAACATATGTGTCTGATCAGGGAGTGGTGAAACCCATTATGTCATTAGTGATGTTAGGAGGCTCCACTCACATTGGATTTAAGCATGAGGTTTCATGAATTTGGTTGCATAGATAGCCCTCTAATACCTTCTTAGTGTTAGAGATATTTATGGGGTTCTATTTGTATTTGGGGGTATTTCTAGTACCTTTACCTCCATGAGAGGCAGTTCTTTCAATATTTTGGGCTTTGTTACCCTACCCATACGGTGGACTAGACTTATGACTATTCACCTGCGCATTGGTTATATTGTGGTGACTCTAGTTGCTTGAAATAGGTAGCCACATTGCCTTATATTTTGAAGGATGTCTCTACATCTAGAGTAACATCTGAAGAAGAAGATATTTTCAAAGCCCAACAATTGGACCTCATATATGCTCAATCTGGGATGTTGTATGGAATTCTTCCTGACACATTGCGGTCGAACTATGACCTAGACAAAATCCTAGGCCTCATGTTGATGGCATCATAGGCTCCACAAATGATAAATCTACAGATTTTGTGATGAACCAGTTGAAAGATCTGTCTCTAATCCAACCTATAGTAGGACAAGCTTCAACTTCGTCCTCCACTCCCACTCAATCGACATATGTGCATTCTGTACAGTCATTGACCAACCCAAATGGTAACCAACAACTAGGAGGGAATAGAAAGAAAGGATGATGTAATAATCGTAAGGGTGGGAAAAACAATAACAAAGCCAAGAATGACATTAGAAATGATAGATCGAATAATAATGTTGGTGAGGGAAAGAAAGAAAAATGGAAGGTGAAGTTTCCTTGTAAAATTTGTAAAGATGATCACCTTACCCACTTATGCCCCAAAATCGAGGAAGCCTCAAGGCTCTTATCACAACTGCCTGTTGTGCTGACAAATTTGTTTCCACATAATCAACACATGGACTTGAGGGCCCCCAACACCAAAAATGCATCGAGTGATATTCAAAACCCCTCAGCACATGAAGGTGGCCATCTATGTGTCAATATGGTCAAGTCTCATATTGATGTAGCCACTTGATCTCGTGATTACAGTTCTTCATAGACTGTTGTAGTTCCAATGTCTCCTCCTCCTCTGGAAACTCCCTTGCAGATAAAAAAGATGGAACCTCTGACTTGTATTCTGAAAGGAGTAATAAAATGATCTGCCCACAATCCTAATGCCAGAGCTGCCCAAAATTATTTGATTGTCGAATATACGGGTCAAACCCCTTGTGCTATGTCAACTTTGGAGGTGCTCCAGACATGTACTTCATAGAGGAGCACCTTGTTATCTGCTTTAGGAGATCTAAACCTGTGTGGATCGAAGATTATTAAGTTTGATAGAACGGATGTTAGGCCTCGCTTACCTTACCACGTAGCCTTTCAAATCCATGTGGAGTATACAAAAATTACCATCAAACACACTGTAACTGATGAAGGTGTTGTGACATGTGTGATGTCCCTAACCTATTGGAAATCCATTGAATCTCTGACTCTATCCCAATCTATGACAATGTTGACCTCTTTTGATGGGTGTTCATTCTGACCCAACATAATTCTTCCCTCTTTTTTGGTCCATTGAAGTGGAAATACAGTGGAGGTTGATGTCGAGGTAGTTGATACGCCTCTCGACTATAATTTTCTAGTAGGGAATAATTGGACTTATGTCATGAAAACAATCATGTCATCCATTTTCCAGACTTTATGTTTTCCTCATAAAGGGAAAATAATGACGATTGATCAATTTTCCTTTGCGCACACTAGTCCTAATGCATCAGTTGGACCTTTGGTCCCAGTGATCGACAATTCTTAGCAAGAAACTGAGGATGTTGGTGTTAGAATGTATTCCTCTCTCATGGGTAGCTTTGATTTTGTGGCACCAATTCATCATATTCATGTCATTACCAGTGAGTCTTCGTTGTCTATGAGGTTTGTTCCTTTCCTAAATCATATTTCAATGACCCTTGGACCCTACCTTCCCCGAATATGTCATATGAAGGTCAATCGCACATTGGGATGGAAATGTCACTGTCAACGACATAAATTGCAAATCAATATGTTCTTAACACTACTGCTGACCCAGATATTTTCTCCTCACAGATGGATGAGGAGGATCCTATTATAGAGCCCATTTGGGCCATCCAATCTTCTTGTTTGCATGATTTCCTCAATGATACTTTACCCTCATATGAATCCATCTTAGAGGCCATGTAGGGTCCCAATAGGCCTTGGGACGATATGCATCATCGCTCCTATTTCCTCCTAGAGCTTGTTAGGATCTAACAATATGACTTTAGATCTACCTTGAGTGAGATGGTTGGTAATGTTGTGGTTCCGCTAGATACACATGGTATTTATGTTGAAGGAAACATGGTGAATATTTCACCTACTTTCATGATCGACATCTCTTGAGTTCTTGGAAAATTGAGAAAGTATATATCGGTGCAGATTGTTCGCCTGGAGAAATTCAGATCTACATTGATCTCTTCAAATAATTTTGTGATGTATTCACTTGGTAGTATGAAGAGAGACCAGGGATCGACCCAAGCATTGTTTAACATGATATCAAGACTTATCCAAATGCTAGACATGTTCGACAACATTTTAGAGTTGTTAATCCTAGGAAGGCCCCTGCTATTAAGGAAGAGGTAGAGAAGCTACTTAATGTTGGTTTCATCTACCCAGTTCCCTTGATTGAATGGGTTTCCAAACCCATTCCTGTGAATAAAAAAAAAGGAACCATCCGCATATGTATGGATTTTCGAGACTTGAACAAGGCTTGTCCTAAAGATAACTTCCCTACTCCTTTCATTAACTAGATTCTTGATGAGTGTGGAGGAAGAAAAATTGTTTCTCTTATGGATGAATTTTCAAGGAATAATCAAATTAAAATCAAACTCAAGGACCAACATAAGACAACGTTTATTTGTCCTTGGGGTACTTTTTCATACCGGAAAATGCCTTTCGACCATAAAAATGTCGGAGCGACCTTCCAAAATGCCATGACCTTTTTTTTTCACGATATCAATCATATTGTCAAAGCTTACCTCGATGATCTCGCTGCTCACTCTCACAAGAGAGTAGATCACTCCACTCACCTTCGATTAGTATTTTAGAGATTGTGTTACTATCACATCTAATTGAACCCTCACAAGTGCATATTTTGTGTTAGGTTTGGCCAAATTTTAGGATTCTTAGTATATGAGAATGGGATCATGGTAGATCCTATGAAGTTTGAGGCAATACTTTGATTTCCTCCCCCGCACAACATTCGACAATTTCAAGGTTTACAGAGGAAGGATAATTTCTTGCGTCGGTTCATAGTGAACTATGCAAATTTAACTAAGGGTTTCATGATTATTTTGAAGAAGCATACTCCGTTTATATGTGATGAGTGAGCCCAGGAATGCTTTGATTCTCTTAAGAAATATTTGGTATAGACACCTCTGTTGAAGCCTCCAAACTATAGTAGAGACTATTTTATTTATATCGTCATGTCTGAAGGGATGGTTGGTACGGTTCTAGTTCAAGAAGACAATGAGCTGCATGAGCACATTGTCTACTATATTAGTTGAAACTTGGTCGGTCTTGAACTCAAATACTTTCACGTAGAGAAACTAGCCTTGGTCGTTGTGCATGCAGTTCAAAGATTACGAAATTATATATTACTTTTCAAAACTATCATAGTTGCAGATATCAATCCATTCAATACATCCTGACCAAGCGTATCATAGGGGGGAAATACAATAAATGTATTGTTATTTTTCAAGAATTTTATCTCAATTTTGCTTCGGTGAAGTCTAAAAAGTTGCTAGTTTTTTCAAATTTGATATTAGACTTCCCTCGACTAAATGAGGACAGTTTTCATGAAGATTCATTCATAGATGAACATATATTCCTTATCTCATCTTCGGACCCCAGGTATGGAGACATTCTAATTTATCTTCAAACCTTGAAGCTATCCCAACATCTGTCGAAAGACGATCGACGACATATACGTCATCGGGATAAAAATTACCTTATCATTGGTGACACTTTGTATCATCAAGGAGTAGATAATGCTTTATATCATTGCTTGACTCATGAGGAAGTTGAGTCTATTCTCAATGATTATCACAGTGAGGCTTGTGGTGGTCATTTATCAGAGCTTACAACAACCCAAAAAATATTATGAGCCGATTATTTTTTGTCGTCAATTTTTAAATATTGTGTTGAAGAGGTCAAGAGGTGTCACCCTTGCCAGGTGTTCACTTGGAAAATGTGCTCACACCTATCCCCTCTTCACCCATTCATCATCGTCGGTCCCTTCACCAAGTGGGGGGTATATTTTATGTACTGTCACCCAACCTCATCTAGGGGGAATCCACATATCATTTTGGTCGTGGAATACTTCACTAAATGTGAAGAGGCCATGCCTACCATTAAATATGATGGTAAGACTGCAACATTATTCATATTCAACCAAATTATATCATAGTTTGGAATCCCAAAAGAGATTGTCAATGATCATGGAAATCACTTTTAGAATGAAATGATGAAAGATTTAGTATCAAAACTGGGGTTTAAGCATGGTCATTCTTCCCCTTATTATCCCCGGGAAAATGGAAAAGTAGAGGTGATGAATAAATCTCTCAAGACCATCTTGCAAAAAACTGTTAGCTAGAGTAAGTCTGACTGGCACCTGATGCTTTACCCTTCACTTTGGGAATATCGAACCTTGGTAAAGACTTCCACTGATTTTTCTCCTTTTTAGTTAGTACATGGCATGGAGTCAATTCTTCTGATTGAATGCAAAATCCCTTCCCTCAATTTTGAAATTGAGCTCCTTCTTGACACATCCGATTTTGAAGAATGCATTATGCACCTAGAGCATCTCAATGAGAAGTGTTGAGATTCCTCTACAACCATCGAAGTGAATAAACAACATGTTAAGGTTTATTATTATAGGTTTGTCTATCCTTGACAATACATTGAGGGTGACTTGGTTCTCCTGTATGACCATGCCAAAGAACGGTTGGGGGTAGGTAATTTCCACCCCATGTGGAACATTCCTTATATTGTGCGACATGTATTAAAGAAAGGAGATCATGAATTGGAATATTATAAATGGAATATGATGGATGAGCCTAGAAATGGGCTATACCTTAAAAGGTTTTACGCGTAAGCCCACTAGCTTGGGCGTGACCTTCTTTATACTAGTGTATCTTAGTATATATATATCTTTTCCTTTGTGTCATCGAATTTCTTATAAATTTTTCCCTTGGTTGGAAGATGTCAATGGAATCTTCAGTTTACTTAGGATTCGCGGACAATTCTAGTCATCATACACAAAAGATGGCTTCCGCTGCTTGGGCCATTTACTCACCCAAGGGCCAACTGGTGTCTTCAGGTGGAATTCGTCTGAAGCCATCAACGAATAATGTGGTTGAGTATAGCGGTGTTATAGAACTATTACGTGATACCATTTCACATGGTGTTCAGTCTTTAGATGTCCTCTTGGACTCCCAGTTAGTTTTATTTTAGTTTAATGACAGTTACCGTGTGCGGGACCCTACTCTACTCCGATAATTCCTACGGGTACGAATTTTGGAATGATACTTTGATTTTATTACTTATAATCACATGACTAGAAGTTCTAATCATGTATATGTTGCATATGCTAATTATATTTTATATTGTCATTTGTCACATAACTAATAAAATAAAATGCATTCATGCATGTACAAATTGTAACATATATAAGTAAATACGAACACCAATTTTTTTTATATTTCATCTTTTCAAAAAATTGTTGGGTATGTGTTATATTCTTTGCACGAGTAGTAGTGTCTGAGTGCCTGCCCCAGGCGCACAGGGGGGTTAGAGGGGGGGTGCACCACCCCCGAATTTATTTTTTTCGGGCCGACATATTTTCATCGGGCCGACATATTTCCGGGACGACATATTTCTGGGATGACATATTACCGGGACGACATATTTCTGGGACCACATGATATTAGGTGGTTTTTCGGCACATGGTTTTTTTTCGATGGTTTTCTATTTCCGGTTAAGAAATTAGGGTTTTGGACTAATCCAAGTCATTGGGTTAGGGTTTTGGATGCCGCTGGATCCTGTATGTATATTGTATTGTAAACAATGTAACACAATGTATGAATATAATATATGTTGGTTTTCCTGGTTTGGGTTTCCAGGTGAAAAATCTTTGTGTAATGTTTGTATTTGCCATTGTATCTTTTCTGAATCAGTTTGCAATAGATATTGTACAAGGTTATAATTTACATTTGGTATCAGAGATTTATTGGCTTCAGGGGGACGCCTTTGTCGTCGAGGGTTTGGCTCGAGACTGTGATAAGCCTTGTTACAGTGGGAGATCTGCGGTATTGTTTTTCAGGTGAAAATAAATGGAAAGAAATTCGAAGATGGAGATCAAGAAGTTTAATGGGAAAATCTTTGAGCTGTGGAATCTCAAGATGGAAGATCTTTTGGTGGACAGAGATCAGTGGATCGCGGTAGATCCAGGTACGGCACCTACAAGAACTTCTGTAGATGACTGGAA
>SNQJ01S0053729.1:21814-41724 GCA_010110895.2 Picea sitchensis
AACATTTCTTGCCACCTTAAATGCATTCTCCAATGATTTGGGTTCTTAAAGGAAAACCTCATATTGAATGTTATCCTTTAAAGTTCCTATGAATACATCAACCAAGTGCTCATCTAGAATATCTGTTATCTTTATATTCAATCTTTGGAAGTTCTCAATGTGCTCAGTAACTGAACCCTTTTGGTTGAGATTTATCAATTGGCTAGAGAAGGTATTGCTCCTTGTATCCTCATAGTGTGCTATCATTTCTTCTATGAAAATTGTCCAAGTGACGAGTGATTTGCGAGAACAAAGCCATCGATACCATAAAAATTGATTAGGTTCTAAATATAACGAAGCAATTTGTACCTTTTATGTATGTGGCACATTATGTAGATCAAATAATTGCTCCATCTGAAGTATCCATGTGATTGGGTCCTTGCCATCAAACTTCCTCATATAGATCTTAGAAATGTGGTTGGTCTTCAACCCAAAGTTGGAGTTTCTCAATTCTTGATTCACCTTCCTTGTGTCCTCATCATGAATTTCATGGGATACATTTTCACTTTCAGGTGTCCTCTCTCTTAGGAAATTTTTCAATCCTTCCATGATCTCCCCTTTTAAACCATCCATCTTAGTATCCAACTTAGCTTCCATTGAATCCATTATCTCTTGTAGTTCATGTTTGGTTACTGTTGGCCAAGTATCACTTTGGTGTAGAAGTTCCCTTTTTTGGTGGAATGTTGGCCAAGTATCACTTTAAACCTTGATTTTGAGGTGGTTCTGCTAGACAATCTTCCTTTTACTGTATCTCCAAAATTTCGGCCCTTTTGAGTATGAAATTTTATTTTTTGTAGGTCTCTGATATTTCTTCTCTTCAATTCCATAGGTCTGATAAAAATTGGATGTGCAAGTGGAATTTATGGTAACTTCCCCGCAACTTTCTAATTTTTGGCCTTTCCAAGAGATCTCACTTGTATAGCATGCCCCGCACAAAATAATTAAAATAAAATTATGAAACTCATACCAGAACTACTACAGGCTATCCACTATCCAATGAAACTAGTATCAATCAATTTGGATACTCTAGGAATAATTTATGATTGTTTTACCCGGAACACCTACTTGAGACTAGTCAATAGGATTAGTTAGATACACTGTCTTCCATAGGGTGTATATAAAAATTTAAGATGACCGAGAAGCTGAAATTGATACCAAAAATACCTTACTAAGTTTTGAGAATATCCTCCGGATTTTAGGGTCGGAAATGTTACAGAAAACATTTTATAGCGAAAATTTTGCAATGACTCAAGTCAAGATGATTCCAAAATCCTATCTTACAAAGGTTGTATCTCCGAAAGTATAAGGCCTCGGGAGCTAACCTTTTAACCCAATGTACCTTGATCCATATACTAAATATTCTCCAAGTTGTTCCTTCTGAATCATTGTAGAAAAAATGTTATAGAAAAAATTCCATGGTGTCTTAGATGTAGCAGTGAAACCCCAAGACCTTGAGCTCTGATACCATATGTTAAGAACCAAATATCAATATAGCATAGAAAAACCTCAAAATAAGTACTGAACGCCTTGAAAAAGAGAGACTTTCAGATAATAAGACTCTTCGAGGGGGAAACCTCCTTTTACCCCACATAAATGTTCAAGTACAAGATGATTCCAAATGAAAATGTCTCCTTCGTATATATAGGAGACTAGGAGGTATAATTACAACTAATGGAATAAATCCGACATAAATAAAATAACATTACTAATGTAATATGCCCCAATTAAGGGGTAATGAGCCAATCTTAGGGATTAAAAAAATATATGGTTGGTATATATATGAACATGGAATCTATGCCTATGGCGTCAGATGTTGTTACACATCAAAATTACTCACTTCAATAGTGTCGCAAGTGTCATCATTACAAGTGTTGTAAGTGTCACATATTTTCCACAAGTTTCACATCTTGACCACAAGTGTCGCAAGTATCACAAACATCATACTGCCATCTTGCCTATGTCATGCCTCTAACAACATCATAAGGACACTTAAGACACCTCAAAGACTAGTTTTGAAGAAGAGAAATCAGTTGACAAGGAGTACAAGCCTTTTGCGACTGGAAAAACCACTCAAAAAAGGATTTTGGAGGGAAGCGCTCCCCTACCCACTATCAGGAAGTTCCAGCGCTCTCTGGGCCTCTTTGAGGGAGCATTCAAACACTCTATGTACCCTTTTGGGGGAGCGCTACCTTTTCTGAGTGGATTTTTGGTTTGTTGAGCTAAAAGAGGGAAGAATCCCATCAATATCTAAAGGTGGTTGGATTCAAATAGAAGGTCAAGGAATGATCTTAGGGAAGATCCTCAACTAAAGGGGAAGAATCCTCAACTTATCCCAAATATCTATCAAGTTGTTGGGCCTCTCCAAGGTTATATAAGGAGGCCTCCTCATGGTGAAAGGGGGGATAGAAACTAGAGATTGATACCAAACTTATGATCTTATAAGTGGTATTAACAACAAATATTGGAGATATGAAACTTATGATCTCATATGTGAGATTCTATTGAAGCATAATCAGTGTAGGTTACTTGAGAAAAGGGGTTGGACAAGGAGAACTGGAAGAAGTTGTTTCACCTTCATCAAAGGATTGTAAGTACTTTTACTTGTTCTCATCAATATATCTATGATTGGCCTATTTCTTTCAAACTTATGTTTGTTCCACATGAGTTTGTCTTCAGTAGATATATCTATATTTAATCTAATCTCAGTAGAATATGAAGTCCATTGTATCTTTGTTTTTTCTATGGGACCTATCAGGGAGCTCAGGATCGAAGCTCAACCTGGACTTTGCAAGGAAAAATGTCATTAACAAGGTACATATATTTCTTCTTCTCCTTCATATATTATCTTGGTTATATCTAAAAGGATGTCAGTTTCCATGTTAAGAAATTGTATGTCTTGGCATTAGGAGTCAAGAGACCAACAGGGAATCCTCTTGTCCGCAGGAGGATTCACCTGTAATAGAAATTGGTGACTCCACTGGGGAGGAGCTCTGATTTTTGTTTCCTTTCCTATATCTTGTTTTGGCCCTTTTCCCATTCATTTGACCTTATCCATATTGTCTCTTTGATTATTAGATCTGATTGATTGCCTCTTTCTTTCATATTATTCACCCTGATTGACTTAGTTTGTTTAGAAATTTGGTTTTCTGAGCTTTTTTCTGTGTTTTGAGAGCAGAGAGCTCCCCTTCTTTTGCTGTCAAAGTGCCAACACTCCCCATTAGCCTTACACAGAGTGTTGGAATGCTCTGATGCCCCTTACACCAGAGCACTACCCCATTTCTGTGAGAAATTCTCTAGATTTTTCATCTTCTGGAGTTGTTTCTTCATTTTGGCTTTGACTCGGGATTTTCATCCTCTCAGTTCATCTTGGTATTGGCCTTCAACACCCTATTTTCTAAGAATTTATCTCTTTTGTTTGGAAATTTGACATTTTCTTTCCTTGCCTTGAAGTCACTCTTTGTCTTTGTTGACCTAGAGTTAACTTGTTGTTTTGTTAACTGAGTGAAAGATTTTGTGAGGATATCCAAAGGTCTGTGAACCTTTCCATTTGATATTTGAGGTTAGTATTCCATCATTTCTCTTTTGTTTGAGGTTTTTGGTTCTTTTTTTCAAATTTGGTTATCTTTGTCTTTCCTGTTTATTCATGACGAGAGTGTATTTTTGTTTGTGTGAGGTTTTATTCTGATTGTTTAATCCTAAAGTCTGATTGACATTAGAAGTTTTACATCTGATTATCATTCACATATAAGAAAAAGGACACATTTTAGTGATTGGTTTGGATATTAGAAGGCATTTCTGAATTTTTTTAGCATTACATTGGATTTGATTGAGAAACAATTGCATGAGGATGTTGCATCTTAGTGTTTGATAGTGAAAAGAACTTTCTCTCTTTCCCTTAAATAGGGATTCATCGAAAGACAAGACTGCTCATCATTTTCTTATGCATTTTTTGGGAATTAAGTCATAATACTATTAGTTTCATTGTCATACACCCTTTGAGTAAACAACAGTTATAAAAAATATCGCTAATTAAAATTTATCTAGAACATTTTTGTTTTTAGAAACTTTCACCAACATTAGACTAGGATTAGCACTTTGGATTAGGCTGTGAGTACAACTCTCCAAAGTTTTTCAAAACAAACATTAGCATCTTGCGATAGGGAGAGCAAATCCAATTGTCGTATAGGCTTTCTGGAATCCCCCTCTCACACAGGGGTTACGCACGAGGTCGCATTCAGGAGAATTTTGGAGATTATCCCTCTGTGGTTCAACTATTTGTAGTGGTCGGATCGTATATTGGGGGTCAATTGAGGGTATACCCACGATTATGTGTGGGATCCTCTCGAGTTGATTTTGGACTTGTTATCCTACCCATACATTCAGGTCAGACTATCGATTGTACCCGCCCAGGGGATGACTGTGAGTTGGTGTCCTTAGGTTCCATAATCTTTAGGTACTTACATGAGGTGTCGGTGAAGGGAAGTCTCACTGTACTTGGAACAAACATTGGTCAAACTCACTCGGGCTCCTTAGAGGGTAAATCCATAATTACTACGTGGAATCTTGCACCAAGTTGAAAGTCCGTTAAGTAGGTCGACATTGTAACTGTTCCACCATATCCTAGCCCCTTCTTGACTTGATCACACGATGTTGGATTTTATCGCCAACTAGTATGATCATTGAGAGAAGTTTTGTTTGCTTGGTTTTGATTCCTAGATTTTATTAGCGTATGTTGTTTCTTTTTGTTAGTTGGCCCTAGATTTTTGGCCTGTGTTGTTATTCTCAAAAATTGATCCTGTAGACGATAAATGTCTTCGTCGATCATGTAGGATGCAAGGGCTACCTCCAGAAGGCTACCAACCCTTACCTCCTAACCCTCTAGAAGACAACTACCATGGAGAGGTAGAAAATCAATCTGACGTTGGGAGTGTTGTTAGTCCTCCGTTAGACAATCCAGAAGGCACTTTGGTTACGATTGAGAATCCCACTCCTTACAGTACATCTGTGTCGGAAACCCCTCTCGAACCACTTTAACTTCATTTAGACTCCCTTGGGAACGTCATAGACGAAGAGATCCCACAGTTACCTGAGAGAGCATTTACCGAAAAATATATGGGATCCACATAACCAATCTTTGGTGATGAGTATAGGACTCCTATTCATCCTACCACTACAGTAGATAGAAATCCCACACCTGCTCATTATGTATGGAGGACTTCATCAGGATTCGATCTCTATGAGCATTTTGAATCCATTCGACAACCGTTTAATCCTCATGACCCTCCTTTTGAAATGAGACCATCCGGTAAAACTATGAATCAGCCCAACGATCAGGTCATTAACCCTACTGTTACGTCGGCACAAGTCCATCATAATGTTAGACTCATCACCTCTACTCATTCCCAAGTCACTTTGATCCCTACCCCCACTTTTACAAACTTTCACTCTACAGCTCGACATGTTCTGCACGATCTTGTTGGGACATCTTTGCACCAGAGAATGCAGACCCTTTCCAACCAAATACAACTGACTAGAGGGAAACCACCATCTAGCATACTTATCCCTCCTAGAAGACCACCATACTATGGCGGGCCTACCCCTCCCAGGGGACAACCCCCTTTTCATGTTCTTCCCAGAGGGAAACCTCCCTTTGTCAGTCATACCCCAGTCATTAATCCACCGCTGGCATGGGGGTAACCTTTATTTGTTGGAAACCCTTCACAATCATGGGGAGTATCTTCGAGAGGCACATTTACCCAACCCCGTGTTGGGGGGAACTCATATCATAATCCACAAGGAGGAGTATCAAATCTTGTTCCTTCCGGACCATCCTATGGACAACCTTATCTGGGCAACATCACAAATACCACCTAGAATCCTCAAGGACAACAACCTTATCCTTCCCAAGGGTCTAATGTGTATCCTCCCCCTAATGTGTATCTTCCTCTGGGATCTACTTCTTACCCTCCTCGAGGGAAACATGTTTATCCTCCTTATGGCCAAGCAAATCAACCGACTTATAATGCTCAGAACCCACCAGGTTATGCAAATGTTTCTCAGCCATCATCGAATCCTACGTATCCTGGTCAGAAACAACCATATGTAGGGGGACCTATTGATTACAATTATCCACCTAACCCAATTTATGGTACTACTAGTGTTCCTATGCCACACTAATATCATCTGCAAGTTAACCAACAAATACCTTTTCTTGGTACTCTAGATCTCCCAGACTTGTCTTGGTTAACCAATGATCCTATTTTTCATTCACCGATTTGGCTAGTTATTCCAACTAAACTTCCTTATGATATTCTGCAATTTGATGGAAAACCTGGAGAAGATCCAAATAACCATGTGATGACTTTCCATTTGTGGTGTTCATCAAACTCCCTCATGGATGATTCTATACATTTGTGTCTTTTCCAGTGAACACTTACGGGCTCTGTAGCAAAGTGGCATATTGAACTACCATGTTCTTCTTTTCATGATTTCAACTCCTTTGCCATGTCTTTCCTCGCGCATTTTCAACTACATATTCACTACGAGATGGGTACTGAACTCTTTACCTCCCTTCGTCAAACTGACTCTATGCATATCTCTGACCATATTCATGAGTGGAGATGACGACGAAGGATGATCAAAGCAATCATTACTGACCTATTATTGGCAAAGTGGTTTACTAAATCACTTTTACACCCGATCGCTCGTGATGTCGCAATGGGTGGCGTAGTCACCGAGGAAGAAACCATTTCTCGGGCTCAATACTTAGATTTGGTTTATTCATAATATGGTACTTTGTATGAGTTACTTCCAAATGTTGCTTGAGCTAATGCCAACCCGTCAAAGTCATCATCCTCATCTCATGAGGATGGTGTTATCGGTTCCATCAAAACTCAATCTACTTTGTAGTCGACTGCACTCTCCTCTACCTCCTCCCAAACTCAAATCTCTGAGGTGAATGTAGTTCAATCTGCCCCTTCACAACAATCCGGAGGTAAGAAGAAGGAAAAAAATAAACCAAAAAATCAATTTCAAACACCTGCTACCGAAAAGAAACCACAACGGAAACTGAAATTCTCGTGTATCATTTGTGGTGACGATCACTACACTAGAGACTGTCCAAATCACGATGAAGTGGCCAAACTTTTCCAGGGAAATTCACAACCCACTGTGCTTACTCAACCTTTTCCACAACAGCAATCCATGGTTTCTCAAACCTCCTCTCTTGGGGGTAGTTCTAGCCATCCTCATGATGAGGCCTCGACAAGTGCCCATATTTATATGTTTAATGGGATTAATTTGACCACTTTCTCTAAGACATATGCCACATCGGTTAAACCTGACAAAGGAAAAGTCACTAACGGTACTAATACTTTACCGGATCTATCACAATCCTCCATTAGTCCTCCATCAGTTAATCCTCCACCTGGACCACCTCAGATTGAGAAACCTATGTTTGACTCTATCTTACACCCTCTTAAGAGCACTATCCATAAATCTACCTTTAATCCTAGTTCATGTGCTGCCCAAAACTACAACATTATTGAAGATTTGGCTCAAGCACAATGTGTTATGTCTGCGTTCGAAATTCTACAACACTTCCCTAGTCAACGTAGAAGGATCTTGGTTGTTATTGGCGTTGTTGTTCCTGATTTTTCCAACCATATCATGTTTAACCTGGACAATTATACATCTCGACTCTCCCACCAACTTGCTTTCCAAATTGATGTTGTTGTTCACAATCAACAAATTCACTGAACCATCTTAGATGAGGGAGCCTCTACTTGTGTCATGTCTTTAGCATGTTGGAAAAGTTTAAAATCACCCGCACTTAAAAAATCCCCAACAATGTTACGCACATTCTATGGGCTAGGTTTTCATCCCCATGGGCTTTTACAGTCCTTTCCCATCTAGTTGGGAAGCAAAATCATCATTGTTGATGTCGAGGTGGTTGATTCTCCCCTTGATTACAACTTATTACTTGGAATAAGTTGGTTTTATGCTATGAATGTCGTTTCCTTGTCGGTGTTTCTATGTGTACAATTCCCTCATCGGGGAAAAATTGTCACTGTCGATCAGTTAGATTTCTATACACCCGACACTCACACTCTCGCTACCAACAATATTCCATTCTTGGGAGATCACAAGATCACATATGAAAGAATTGATTTTGGCTTGTTGAAAGATTCTATCCTTATGGGTACCTTTTCTACACCACTTCCACTGACTACACATCATATTTCCACCGTCAATATGATTCGACCATGGCTTATCAATCTTTGGAATCATCTAACCCTTGGATTGTACCTAGTCCTTTGGAATTTGATACACTAGGTGACACCATGCCACTTAGTCCATCCGAAAAATCATACATTTCTATCCAATCCACTTCTCCCTCTTCGGATGACTAACATCTATTGGCACCTGACAGTTACTTGATGCCATCATGGTTAAATTCCTTGTCATCTGCAATCGATTACATTTCCCTAATATTTCCCTTTGATGAATCTATTAGGGAAATGTTGAGCATTGAAGAGCTACATTGGGATGATAACCATCATCGATCCTCTTTTCTTCCCCCTTGTGAAGAAATTCGGGAAGATATACACTCTATCTTCCCTTCTGATGTTGAGTTTCCATTGTCTCCCGTGATTTCAACTTCTGATGATTTACGTGATTTCAACTTTTGATGATTTACATCTGGTAGTTGACATGGTGATCTCTTCGATAGGGCTATTGGAGTCTGATCTCCTTACCCTTATCACGGCCCTCAACATGTGTTCCTTCCAGAGTGATTTTCTTCCATCTAGTGAAGATCTCTTGGAAGCCATGACTGAGTTTTGTCCCTTGACATGGTGTCCTTCCAGAGTGTTATCCTCTTGGAAGTCATGATCAAGGAGAGTCCACGAGAACAGTTTCTCTTCTCTATGGCAAGCTCATTAAAAAATGAAATAGAGGTTATGAGCATATTTTTCCTCTCTGTAACAAGCTCATTAAAAAATGAAACACGGATCTGGGGATTTAACCTGGAGCCATGAGCATAGTTCATTTCCTATGTCAAGATCATTAAAAAATGAAATAGCCACCTCTCTTGTCAAGTCGAGTCTTTATTTAGGTCTCATATTTAAAACTTCTTTTCATCCACCCTTATCCTTTTTCTCCATCTAATAGAGAAATTGGTGACAACCTCAAAATTGGTGAAAGAATTGAATTTTGAGGGGCATGTCTCCAGCCTTTGATGATCATTCTCTAGTTAAGCCACTAGATTTCAAGTTGGGGGCATACCAAGCTTAGTCTTTGTTCTTTCTCATCCTCTTAAATACATGAGAATGAAACCGAGTAAAATTTTATCTCTTTTTCAGACTCGCATGGTTACATGAAAAAGGAACCCCCTAGAGTCTCCTTTAAGCTCTTTTCATACTCTCTAAACATGAAAAGATTTTCGAGTGATCTTGCTTCCTTTCCCACTCATTAAAAGGTTTGAAAGGGCGTCTTTCAAGTGATAATTTATCTCTTTTTTGGCCTCGCAAGACTAACATTACAAAAAATGACAACATTGGATTCGTCTTTAAGTTGTTTTCAGACTCTCTAAATATGGAAAACCACCGAGTTTACCTTCTCTGGACTCGTTAAACAATCATACATTAAAGGACCCATATGAGATCAAACCCTTACTTCTTCCAGTTCGCTAAAAAAAGGAAGAGGAACTTACCGAAGGTGATTTATAGAGCATGTATTACCCTCCTCGAGCTCATTAAATTAAAAAGAGGTACTCGTCTATTTGGATGGGGGAAAAAATTGAAAGAAGCAAGCCAAGCAGTTTTTGAGAACACTACCAGCAGCTCTTACAGTCGCCCTTGAACATGACACTTTGTCTTTGCATGCATTTTAATCTGTTGAACCTCTGCACTGAGCCAATCCTCTAAGTTTCTTTTACTCCTTTGGGTCACCTGACGAAAGTCACAACATCCACTGCATCATCAAATTTTGGTCCATGTCACGTTTCTGCTGTTGTGCCTTAGTTTTCAAGGGAAGTATCTGCCTTGAGAGTCAGCCATCGCAAATATCCTATTTCAATACCCATGTTAGTCCATATTCATTTGATCCACCAATTACATCTATGTGTCTATTTTGTGTCATTGATGGGAGATACATCAAGGCCCTTCTTCGACGAGTCTATTCCTCTTGACTTCAACACATTATCCAGGAACTAGACTTAGAAACCAGTTAGTACCTTGGGACCTGCATGCCTCAATGGCAGGCCTCCTCACATACGACAGTGGGTTTACATCATTGACCTCTAATCGGATGATTCCATGGATTTCCGAATTCATCTCATCTATTCGCATTCGTCGGAATGTACTAGAGTACCTTGGGAATCATTGACATCAATGGTGATCTCCCTCACGCTTGTTAATGATTTACCTCATTGACTGGTAATAAAGTGTTTTCTACCATGTTTGACATCAGGACATATATTCACATGGTTAGATTCGTACTACATTGGGATCAGTAAGAAGACCCTGGGTTGATTCATCACTCTTATATGTACTTTTCCCAGGTTGCAAAGGAGTTTTCTTTTGAACTATGACACATATATCGTTACATAGATCCACTTTGTATTGGTTGTGGCTATGTCTTGTCATATCATAGATCCACTGTGTATTGTTTGTGGCTACAATCAGTTTAGGTCATGGGAGTATATATCCACATTGTATCTTCAGTGGCTATACCTTTTATCAATATAATTATGGATCCGCAGTGTATTTTATGGCGACCATACCTAAAAAGTCTTTGTCACTCAAGCATAGGTATGCCTACCTTGGGTTTGAAACATGTCATAATATTTGTTTGATGGTTGTGGGAATATTTTTATAGCCTCTCTACGTCCATACCCTTGCTCAAAAATGTCTACAAAGTACTTCAGTCATCATCGTCTTCTGACTTCTCACTTTGGGGGGCAATCTGTTACACATTAAAATTACTCACTTCAATAGTGTCGCAAGTGTCGTCATTACAAGTGTTGTAAGTGTCGCGTCTTGTCCACAAGTGTCGCATATTGACCACAAGTGTCTCAAGTATCACAAAAATCCTATTGCCATCTTGCCTATTTCGTGCCTCTAACGACATCATAAGGACACTTAAGACACCTCAAAGACTAGTTTTGAAGAAGAGAAATCAGTTGACAAGGAGTACAAGCCTTTTGACATTGGGAAAACCACTCAAAAATGGATTTTGGAGGGAAATGATCCCCTACCCACTGTCAAGGAGTTCCAACACTCCCTGGGCCTCTTTGGGGGAGCATTCAAACGCTCTATGTACCCTTTTGGGGGAGCGCTACCTTTTCTGAGCGGATTTTTGGTTTGTTGAGCTAAAACAAGGAAGAATCCCCTCAATTTCTCAAGGTGGTTGGATTCGAATAGAAGATCAAGGAATGATCTTAGGGAAGATCCTCAACTGAAGGAGAAGAATCCTCAACTTATCCCAAAGATATCTCAAGTGGTTGGGCCTCTCCAAGGTTATATAAGGAGACCTCCTCATGGTGAAAGGGGGGATAGAGACTAGAGATTGATACCAAACTTATGATCCTATAAGTGGTATTAATAGAAAATATTGGAGATATGAAACTTATGATCTCATCAGTGAGATGCCATTGAAGCATAATCAGTGTAGTTTATTTGAGAAAAGGGGTTGGACAAGGAGAACTGGAAGAAGTTGTTTCACCTTCATCAAAGTATTGTAAGTACTTTTACTTGTTCTCATTAATATATCAATGCTTGGCATGTTTCTTTCAAACTTATGTTTGCTCCACATGAGTTTTTCTTCAGTAGATAGATCTATATTTGAGATAATCTCAGTAGAATAGGAAGTCCATTTTATCTTTGTTTATTCTACATGACCTATTAGGGAGCTCAGGATCGAAACTCAACTTGAACTTTGCAAGGACAAACACCATTAACAAGGTACATATCTTTCTTCTTCTCCTTCGTATGTTATCTTGATTAGATCTAAAAGGATGTCAGTGTCCATGTTAAGCACCTTTTTGTCTTGGCATTAGGAGTCTAGAGACCAAGAGGGAATCCTCTTTTCCGCAGGAGGATTCACCTGTAATAGATGGATATCATGATATCACACTACAATGTTTGTGAGATGCCAGAAAAGTCTCACCCACGCATGGGGTACGCCCACCACCTGTCTTTTCATAGCCTCTGGCGAATCCTCCACTTGAACCACAGGAATAGTGTGTGTCAATCGAGATAGGTTCCCCTGCACATTCTATAGCACTCTCTCTTCATCTCCTCCCACGTTATCATCTCCCCAACTCCTCTATCGATGTCTTGGGAATCCCTCTAGCCTCCATGAACCTACATCTGCGTGACAAAGCAATTGTTAACACTTGATACCATAAAAAAATATTTGCGTTTTTTTTATCCTTTTTGAAAAACAAAAAGAAAATGAAATATATAAAAACTTTTCTTACCAATATCACCGTAGGAAGAACCTGGTGGCAAAGGCATATCTAGATCCCCTTTGTATTCGATCCCGATGTAAGAGTAGTCATCAATGGCTATGACCTGTCAATGTCACCAAAAACATAACTCATCATTGTAGGGGGTTGGTATCCTACCACCTCCTAGGTGCCTCATCACATCGTTCCACCATGACATAGTTGGATCGTGTGGTCGATGTAGAATAATCTCTACTCTAGGGCTCAATCCTGGAACCCACTCAAAGAAAAAGATACATAGGATGGATGCAAATCAAAAATTTCTTTTGTCTCCCTTGTTTGCAATCTATCAGCTAGATCCTCATGTTATCCATAAGTGAGGTACACCATTCATAAACAGTGGGTCATAAACACTCCACCGCATAGAACATGAGTGGCCTTGATGCCTAGTGCAATGTGGCCGACCCCAAAATCTATGTAAGAACAAGTACGATGATATTTAAGATCAAGTTTTTGATCGCCCTGATTGAGAGTTGGATCCCTACTTTATTTGTGTCGGCAACACGGTGGGTGGAAGTGTACTCCTCCATGGTCATACCACCCCTAGGCCCTTGGGCCTTGAGATTCATTGCCTTCCCTCGACGTGAAATATGTCGTCTACTTCAATCCTCAATGGTTTCCCATCGAGATTGAAGGCCTCTGTCTCTGGATCCCAATAGTTTGCGAGCATATGGAATAACCTCACTTGATCCCTCATTCCTTTGAGCACCCAAAATTTATAAAGGCCACATATTTTTAAAGCTTTTTGGGCCCCTGCATCCCTTTCCACTACTACATCTATCTCTTCATGTTCCCTCTCCCTCCATTCAATTCACCATCCTGCAAAGGAAAAGTCATTTTTTGAGTTAAATCTTGTCAAAAACGTGTTCATGGAATTACATGGGCTAACATGGTAATAATCACATATAGGGCTTCATATACGTGGGCAGGCTTTACTTTTCAAAACATATATGGGGGTGTATACATGACCCAATCAACTATCACCCATGTACACCCTAATTTACATAGTACACCCTCTAATACTAAAACAATGGGGCCTAATATTGAAATTCAAGCCATTTAAATTGAAGTGGAGGGGATGGGCACTTACTTGGTCCACATGGTTGTTAATTCCATTGATCATAGCTCCCGCAATCAACACTTGAAGGTCGAGGGAAAAATGGCCCAAAATGCACTATGTTAGTGAAAAAACTCAAATGGTATGGTAAAATGGTCTATTTTTAGTATTAGTAGAAATTGATTACCCACTTCATACAGTTTGTGCTATTTTTTGACCTTGTGGACTAATAATACAGTGGAAAGAATTGGTTTTGGTGGTTTTATCTAGGATTTTTGCGGTTTCTAGCGTCATATCACCCGTTCATGCCTTTGGGAGGTATTTTATTTCACCAACATATAGGATAGGTTGTCACTCCATTTTTCATTCTTGTATTGTCCTATGATTGTGATCCATATGCCTTAGGTACATACCCCTTTATTAGAAATCTTGTTTTCAATCTACATTTTACAGTTTCAACATATTTCCTTATTGAATAGAAGCCAGTTTTATTGTTCTCTATTATTGTTCCTTGTGCTTTTGTGTTAAGCATAATAATAATCTTTATTCATTTCATTCTGCTCATAAAATTCGGATCAGAACTTGTCTCTTTCAGAGTCGTTAAATGGATTTTAAAGGACGTCTATTTGGTGTAAGTTTAACCCTTTTTCAGACCACATAGACTACTTACAAAAAATGAATACTCTAGTCACCATTGGCTAGAAGAGTTATCATGGGTATTATTTTATACTTTTTGGGGCCTAGGGGACTAAATCTATGAAAAAGGACATTGTTTGGAGTTAGGTTGTAATCACATTCCATCATCTTGCTTGTAGTATTGAGCCTATTGTCGGTTCCCGCTTTCTCGTTATAAGCCTCTTACCTCAACAATTTGCATCACTAGCCAAGAAGAGCCTTGTTTATATCCTTTGTAGCTTCACACCATGTGCCCTAAGAGGNACATCCCCCCCCCCCAAGTGTCCATGCCCTGCATGCACTTCCTTGCATTGAGCATAGGTATGTTCCACTGTTTGGAGATAGTTGCTAACTCGTGACACGCGTTTCCTCTCCCATATCATAACATTGTTTTTCCTATGAAAAAAAAAATGGACATGAAAATAATATTATCTCATATCGGCAGCATTCGTGTTGACTTTGAACATAGCAAAAAATTTTGAGTCCACTGTCATCCAAAGTTTGGGTTTAGCATGACCTTAGGAAGATGAGCTTGTTATTTAGATTTTACTCCTTCGACTGGTTATCTTCTAGTCCCTATGGAGAGTTTGTTGATGTCTCTTGTATCATGAAGTTTTATAATCAAGTCTATGTTGCCTGAGTTATACATATGTCTCAGTATCTGATTCAAAGGATGTTTATAAGCCCATGTTGGCCATTTATGATAACTCTTGACTTTGCATGTCGGCCATACCCTCATTATGTCTTAGAGTCACATGAAGTTGTAGTCCTACCATGCACCCTGGTCCTACTTTAATTATGGGTAGGTAACCTTGAACCTAGCATTCGACATCTCCTCATTGGTCACTGACTAGGGGGTTTCCCTTGTGTTCGATGATAATAAATCTATTCACACATTGGGATTTGTTGAGTGTATTGAATGCCATTAGCCTTATTGGTGGTTTCCTTGCCTTTTTCGACAGTCTCCCTCATCAAATTTTATTCAGAGGGTCTCTTTCATGCACTAATTTCATTTGGTGCATGCAGGAGACTCACAAGGTCATTGGTTCGTGAACATCGTATTCATCCGAGATCCTCCTAATCATAAATATATTTATTTGTACCTTGTCCTCACTGATGAGAGATTCCCTAATTCTCTCCTTTCAGCAGGTCTCCTTCCATCGAATTCAACTCACCTATTCTGGAAATGAGGCCTAGAGTCCTATGAGTACCCAGAGGCTTGCAGTCATCAGTGGTAGGTTCTCCAACCATCAACAGTTGGGAATACATCAATGTCTCTTTATCGATGGATTTTTCAAGTGTTCTATATCAATTCACACTTGTAAGAATGTACCCAGTGCCTTGATACCTACTTTAATTATCGGTAGGTTGTCTTGCATTTGTTAACAGTATACCTTAATGAAGGTAATCAAACAAAGTCTCATTATGTTTGACCTCAATTCCTCTATTCACATGATGTAGACTTGCACCTTCAGCAGATAGTGTAGAAGACCTCTAGCTTACAGTAGGAGCTTTCCTAATTTGTTGATGTCTTTCATTGGATCAATATCTATATGATCATGGGAGAGTAGATTGTACTCCATTTTATACATATATCTTCAGATTGATTTTGAGACTATATTTCACTATGCCTTATTCCTGACTATGACATCCTATGGCATATGTCTGCTTTGTATTGTCTATTCATAGCCATGAACAACTATTTGATATATTTCCACATGTATCTGCAGTGTAAATTAGATTGGAATCCATGTGTACAAATTCATTATGGATTGTAATATTCTTATGAGTAACTATTACTTCCAGTTGAGTCTCCATTACTCCACTTTAGGGAATTATAATGTATTTTGGCCATCACAGATACTCCTCTGAACTCACACATTAGGGGGAATTTGTTACAACAAAATTTTCCTCACCCTGTGAAACTTACTTGGATGGCCTTTCCATTTCACTATGAAGACTTGAAGTCCCCTTTTGAACCTTCCAGATCCAAAAAACACATTTTTCCACATATACATGCCCTATCAGTTAGACAACAAGTGTATACATAGGTTTCTCCACTACAACCCTCGTACATCAGGTTTGGTGCTCAAAATTAAAAATTATGTCGGGTTTCCATGCCATGTCATGAGATCCATGATCCTTGACCTTCCATATACTGGAAACTCTCTGACCCAGCCCTTTAGTTCCATTTGAAGGCTATAAATTGATCCACATCCAAGCGTTCAGAGAGGGAATTCAACTTTGCAAGCAAAGACACTATGGAGAAATTTCACTTCATATTGAGTTTGCATCCCTTTATCCTTGAAAGTATGAACTCCTTGTTCAACCCCCAAGCTCCTCCTTCTTTGTGATGGAGAACCTCATTGTCTCCTTTATATGAGATTTCCTTTGGTGGAGGATTGAAGTGGTGGAGGCCCAACTGGAGGGACTTAGTTTCTCGGTTCCGATATGTGCCGGTACAAAAAAAAATCACATATATACTTCTCCTGATTATTTTAATAGAAATACTCTTTTCTCGTCCAAATGATCTCTTGCAAATATTTGAATTAATATTCTATGTGAATATTTATAATGAATGTTAATGGATTATGTTAATAAATATGCTAACACTATATATCATCACCATATGCTTGCATATATTGGTTGTTGAGGACAAGTTGTAGGTATAAATATTTGAGTTGCGGGCTCAACGGTGGTCTTCATCAAATGTTTGAACGAGGTAGGCTCTTGGCCTTGTATTGTTAGCATTTCATTTATATAGCATACTTGGGATTAGAGTTGATTTCTTTGTGTCATTCTGTCTATTTTGGCTTACCCCATTCCATAGAAATATTTTCCTCGTAACACTCATCCATGCATGACAACTGTTATTCTGGGTCCTTTGTCACACTTCTCTGCTAATATATTGTGTACGTTATGATTCAGGTTCTGGTTCTAATTGCCTCTTTCCTACCACTTTGCGAGTTATTGCAAACAATATTATGTCACATGATCCAGTGCACTACAATACGTGTAGGTTGTACAAGGATTTAGGTAGATTATTGATCCTCTATCTCCTATTCCAAAACCCCCTATACCTCAACCTCTGCCAAATCCTCCTCAAACTCATGGAATAAAGCCTCTTTGATTGTTATATTGTGGAATGCCTCCTTTGTCATGGTATTTTCCTCTTGAATTCTATACATATCTGAATTTCACTCTCTCATCAGGTGGAATGTGCGACAGTCCTTCTCTTCATGCCCTATTGACTTGCAAAAGTAACAAAATAAATTACGAGGCACAGTCTAGTATTTATGAAGCAATAGAAAATTAGACAGGTGATGTCCCCTTGTATTTCATATTTCACTGTACCCTCCTCCTGGTAATGGGTTCGGTGCTCCAGTTGCAAAATACTACACAAAGGTTGGACATTTGTCCTTATGGTGGCCTTCAGTCCTACACATGATGCACCAGAATTGTTCCCTCTTCTCCTTTCCTTTCGTAAGATTTGTTAATTGGATTATCAAGGTAGCTAACTATGTCTGGACTTGAGCTATCCCCCTTCCATCCCCTACAAGAGATGCTTCCAGCTTCATCACAATCTCCTAAGATTTAGGCTGTGACACAACCTTTTGTTGGATCAACGAGCAGAGAATGTGTGGCAATAGTACTAAAATAAACTATCCTTTGTGTTGTTGATATGGAATTTGGAATGTCAATCTACCGATCAAATCCGTAAATATTTGATCATAGTCCCAAACTGACTCAATATGCACTTGTTTGATTTCCTTCAACTCTGTAATGTATTGCAACTCATATTCCGGCTTCTCGAACTCTTTCGATAATGCTTGTCGAATTTTCGCCAATGTCCTCGCATGACCTACTGGTGTAGTACTATGCAGTTTCATATACCAGACTAATGCATGACGTATAAACGTTTTTTCCAACTACAAAATATTTTTGGCCTCATTCTGGACATTCTTTGCAGCCCAAATTGTTTCACATAGAAATATATGTTGTTCTAGGTCCTTTGAACCAACTCCCTGCAACTCAAAAATTATCAATGTATTGTCTAACCCTTCCATGGTGTTTTTCATAGTACCTCGCCCCAATGTTGTTGGTTGATTCTGATTCAATGCACTTCTTCCATTGCTCTAGCTACTACTATTTTGACTTCCTCCGCTAACTATAAATTCTTTTGACAAATATTCAAATGTTATCTCAGATCTAGGTGACGCACACGGGGTCGTGGGTTCAACGAAGGATCCAGTCTCAATAGGACTTAATGACTCTTCTATTATAGGACTGAGATGAGGACCCTCTGCCTCTCCTTCTGTGCCCAGTATTTCTAGAATATGGACTATTGCGTAGGGTTCTCTCCTCTCATACTCACTATGTTTCTCTCCTTTCTCAGTCCCAGTTTTCAACCTCTTGTATCTTCTTCCATTGCGTAGTACTCCAAACTCGTCTTCTTCTTCTGATACATATTCTTCATTTCTCTACATCCTTGTTCCCTCCCTTATTTATTCATTTCTTTCTTCATTCATTCCTACCTTCAAACCATCCCCTGGTCTGCCCCCAATTCCCCTATGTGCGAGAATCCCTCTAGCAATCATATTCCATCATCGTCACACATTTTTCACACAACAACCTTTTTATCCAGGTACCCAATGCTTTCATAAACATTCCAAGTGGACCCTTGAAGAAATCTCTTTCTACAACACTATACGACTAGGTACAATCTACTGCAAATTCTGTAATATAACCCCCGAGTATGCTATTCAACCATAAATCAACTACGTAAGAAGTAATATAGATTACAAAATTCAATTGTCTTACCAACTCGGGGTTCCAGTTCCACAGAGCTATATTTCAATATCTTGCAGTATTCTCCACTTACCTTTTTAACCATTCAACTAAACTATTCGTAAATTCACAAAAGAAAATCTCATGTATATCTATGTACACATACCTTTACAACCATTGTACATCATTGATCCGAGAGTTTATATTCTCTCCTTTGGAAAATTATTCCTCCTTCCTTTCCAACCATTCAACAATCTCTTCCTTAGTCAGCCTCCAAAACATTCCCTCAATTACATATTTTGGGTCCTGGCAACAAAACCATTTGTCAGTGCACAATTATAAGACCATAGGTTCAAGTCATTCAAACAACAAAACCCTTTAGATACTGACCCTTTCATAATTACCTGCATGCAAGTGAAGTCTCACCTGAGGCATCTACTTGTTGAAATAATGTAACTGCGAAGAGCATTCTTATTATTATTGGATTAAATCCCCATTGCAGATTAATCATGTCATTATTATTATTATTTTTATTGGATTAATCCCCATTGTGGATTAATCATGTTGGTAATTGTATAAGGACCAAATCCCCTTTTGTGGATTGTTCATCAGACAATTATAAAGGGCATAATAAGAAGTTGGCCCCAATAGTTATTATGGAAGACCCATAATTAATTAAAGGTGGGTTTACCCACCCAGAGTGAGAGGTTGGCCCTGCCAGTGACACTCTTTCACACGTGCCAGTCTTGTATAAATAAGAGGCTAGTGCCTCACTTCAAACACACAACTCACTTGCTCATTCTCTTATGAGGCAAGCTGCAATTACCAGTTGGAGAGAGGGAG
>SNQJ01S0053729.1:50701-66997 GCA_010110895.2 Picea sitchensis
CCCCTCTCAATATCAACAAGTGTGAAGTGTGATTTCCAATTCAACAAGAGTGTTTTTATTTCAAACAAGTGTGCTTCATTCGAATAAGTGTGATATAGTATACAACGAGTGTTTCTTTTTTATGATTGCATACCAATGTCTGAAGGAAATTGTTCTTTCATATACCTTGCAGGATAACTTTACAATAAAAGACATACCCCATGTTGACAATTAATGTATTAGATGTTTTAATCATACAATTAAATACCAATAGCAGCTTCCCCCTTTCTCCAGGCATGGAATTGAGAGAGAGGGGATGAAAGGAATAATCAGGAAGGATAGAATGAAAGAGATACTAGAGGGAAGAAGCAATGGAGGTATTATAGAATGAGATACTGCCTTCAAAATATATATGCTCCCACCTCATAGAGATTCTATGAGCCTCGCGGATTCCAATAAGACCGTCCACCCTCATAACTTTCCTCTATAACAAGATGTAAAGATTGTTCCAGTACCTTGTACAAAATCTACCCAAGATAACTGTTGACATGCTTTGCAAATATGTGCTCCATGAAATGTGATGAAATTAGAGGTGATGCTCTATGCAAGCCATCGGTCTCGGGAGTTGTAGAGAGTTACATATGTCTACACTTGTGGTTGATTGTCTCATGGATTTAATGCTCAAAATGACACCCCGTTCAGGGCACTTTATTTCAATTCTAATCTCAAAGATGTTCATGATAATTTTTACACCGAAAGGAATATACCTATTGACAATGGGCACATTTAATAGGTTTTTAGTGCTTAATCAGTTTTGTATGGACAAGATTAAATATTGATGGAATATTCTTAGTTGTCCCAACAAATCAATGGTTGTGATTTCAACCAATAACTTCCTCACTATTAAAAAGGCATCCCTTTACATGTTTATTTTTTTACTTTTACTTGATCATATTTAAAATTTACTATGGTGGCTAGCTGATTGCCAAGTCTAAGTGATTAACAAAGATTCAGGTTTTGTTACAGAGTGGAGATATGTGAATCTGATTTTCATTTTCTGGGCCAACCGAAACGTTTCGGCGTTCACCAGCGACGAGTTTGATCCAGTAGAAGATCAACTAGAAGAAAACATGGATGCTCAAGTATCCTTTATTAAAATTAGGGGTTGGGAGAAGAAAAATGCAGAAGCACCTGAGAATATTCCAAGGATGAAGAGAAAAGAAAAGGATCAAACTCAAATATTAGTGTCTTCTTAGTCTAATACGTGTTCACATGCAAGTGATTGCATTGATGATGCCAATAAATGGTGTTCTAAACTATGAAATCTTGCTATTAATATTATTAATGAATTTGATATTCCATCTGTTGAGAATATTGGACAGGCTGCTCTGAGCCAGTTATGTGTTTCAAATTTAGAACAATGAAGAGATGATATCGTAGATAATTTTTTTCATATTAGTAGGTTTGATAGGAATGCTATCAAGGAATTCATAACTGTACCTTCAGAGTGTTCCATAATGAGTTTCTTGTTTCCTTTCAAAATTTGAAAAGAAAATCAACCTCATCACCAAATTTTTTTATCAATGTGAATTGATCTTGGACAATTTGAACCATCCGCTTATTTCAGGCATGATGGATATCTACAATAAATGGGAATTGTATTTTAAGGAAAAGGTTGATAAGTCAAAAAGAGAGACTTATGTTCATGTAATAGAAAAGTAACCAAATACATTGTTTGGGGTAATTAAGTGTAACTAAAAAGATTTGAAAATATGTCTTTATTTTGGAATATAAGGTAAACTCCTCATGGAAGGTGTACATAAAAGTTTTGAAATTTCCTTGTATATTTCTATCTAGTTGAATAAAAAAATAAGAATGAAGTATTTTTTTTTAACGCATTCATGGTTTAGTGTAAGAGATTTTTCTACTACATTTCATGGATGGATTAATTATAGTGTTATTTCTGTTCAAGTGAAATTATTTTCCTTGTTGCAAGATCATTGTGATTAGTTCTTTGATTGGTCAATAATCAGCTATGAGAATGTATGAAAATATTATTTTAAAAATAATTCTTTGTTTTTGTATTTAGAACCAAAAATAATATCACTTAATGCATGGTGCACACTGGTTAAATTTGACTTTACTTGTTTTCTCCTTCTTTTACCACCATCATATACTCGTCATTTTAAAAATTGCATGTCATCAGTGACATCAACTTAATTCCTAAAACTGTCAAATTGATGCGCAAGTTGAAATTTTACTAGTATATATATATATATACTTAAACTTCATTTCAATAAAAACAAATTGACAAATGCTCTGATAAATTCCCACTTCCGGTTGTGTCAAAGAAAAACTAGTGTGTGAAATGTGTGAGAGGTATATGTATTTCCTAATTTTTAAATGTCTAGAATTGCTTCTTATTTATTTTTTTTAAATAAAAAAGGGGTATTTCCTTATTAATGAGTTGTCACTATACAAAACTAATATATGTCACTGGTAGAGGAGGGACTTTGGTGGAACTTGAATTGGTTTCTCAGAGAATTCCTCCTCCACAAAGGCCATTGGAGGCATATGTGGCCATGTGGTTCGCTGAGTCTGGGCTATGGACAAAACCCTCTCCAAATTGTGCAGGTGTCTCTGCCTTGCAATGCGACTGTACTAGGCAAGACCTCACCTGGGTTTTCCTCTCTCTCTTGGCATGGTGGAGCCTAGAGGTCAAAGAAATCTTCATATGAGGCCAGAGAGAACAGACTGGACCATAACCAAATTCCTAAGCAAATTAAGCAGACAGAGCACCGAGGTGAAGTGAAGGCCATGGCCGAGATGGATAGTTAACCGAGGGGCGAATATGACCACTCTGCTACCTCCCGTACCCAACGTCACCCTCCTACAATTAATCGTTGAGGCTGTCATTAATCGTGAGGGGGCTATGTGGCCTCCCCTGAACTACGTGTCACCCCATCCGGGGAAAATTGCTCCTAAATTTGAGGACAATTTTTACTAATAATTAAAACACAACTTTTACATTCATTGTTCCCATTTTCTGCTAAGTGCTTGACATTGGTTCATAGTTTTTAAAATTGAAGTACGCATAGTGTCCATATATGTAGGCAATAATGATTGAGGTTTGGGATAGCTACCACTGAGAGGAAGAAAATATTAGCAATTTTACCCAACTTCCACGCAATGATTCTCGAATAGTAAATTCAATAATATAAACTATTGTTGAGTTTTTATTTTCCTATGGACTCTAACTAGCTTAGCATAATTGCATGCATCTTACTTAGTGTTTGGAGGATTGTTCATGTGTGTACAGTGATTGGATCTAGGTGAAATTGAGGTTGGAACCTCTTATTTGACACTTCTCAAAATTTGAACCCTGTTCAAGCTGTTTTATCAAAGTAATTTGTTAAGATTTTCTATGTGTGTTTTTAATAGCCTTATATTCTATATGAAACAATTTGATAAAGTTAAGTTAAATGTATTTTCATAATAATTTTATGTGATGTATAATTTATCTTTGTATTTACAATAAAAATGAACAAAAACACATATGGTATATAATATTTAAATAACAATAAAAAATAAATATAAAAAATCTTGAAAAAGATACATTTAAAAAGAAAACCATCACAAAAAAATTAATTAACGGATAATAGTGCCCCTCAAATTTATAACCTGAAGGTGCATTGAGAGAAAGGAAAAATTACTTCTCATCTTTTTTAACCTTTCTTCATAGGTTGCGGCCATTTGATTTTATCTGTGTCACTTCTAAGAAAGGGATTAGTGCCATCTCTTCTGCGAAATAGAATAGTGTGCTCACTGAACACTGAGATAACTCTTTTGCAAAATCTGCTTGTGCAAAAGTTCTCACCCTTAATTGTTGTAATTTCATATGCACAATATGAACAGGACATATCGCTAACATTGTCCAAATTAGTGTCTAAATGGTTGTTTCATAATATTAGTTGACGATGTCATCCTTGACATCAAGAAAATTTGATTGTGTTACTTATGTTTCACTGTCACTATGCAAAACAGCCAAATGAAAACGGTTTTCTTTGTTTATAACATTTTAGTACTAGATAACCACTGGATTTTAGCACTCTTCATTTGCTTGAACATTGAGACAGAAACAAGAAAACTCAGGAGCAGTGATTTTGTATGTTAGGATTCCCTCTTATACTTTGTTAAAGCAAACACTTAAGCATGAAAACGTCTATCATAATTTATTACATCATATATATATATATGATCATTTTAGATGTGCAATTGCTCTTTGTCTTCATCTTGCTTCAATATATTTTTAGATATGTTTTTAACATTTCACAATGGTGGTTGCATCTTAATTTATTACATCTCTCATATATATAGATATAGATATATAATATGATCATTTTAGATTTGCAACAGTTTTTTGTTTTCATTTTGTTTCAATATCTTTTGTGTATTTAATTAATGTTATTGATGTTTTAGATGTTCATGTTCATGGAAAATTTTAGGGGCTAAATTTTGCCAATGGACTAATTTTCCATGTTTTTTTCCAAGAACAATTAACTATTTTACATTTTTCCTAAAAATTATTAGTCCAAATTCAAATTCATTATTTTATTCTAAAAATTGCCAAAATTTTATACAAACCATATAAAATCCTTAAAAAATTGAATACTTTTACAAAAATATGGCCAAACATTTTATAATTTTCATTTAAAGAATTAGTAAAATTCACCAAGATTTGTAAAATGATAATGGATCCTTAAAAAATTTCTAGCTCGGTTTATTAAACATACAATGAAATTTAAATCAACTTATTGACATGAATAAAAAATTCCAAACTTCAAATCAACATATTGGCATGTATCATGAATTAAGTTTGGCTCCCTTGAACTATGAATATCAACTATCAATTGCAATGATGCATTTTCTTTTTCCCTTGAATTGTGAATATCAACTGTCAATTGCAATGATGCATTTTTTTTTCTCCATATAAAGAGCGTAATATGCATAGTTTTGATGGCTTCTTCATCAAAGTAGTTTTCTTCCCTTACTATAAAACATGTTAAAACTGTTAATATCTAGTAGGTAGACTTGGTTTATGGATTGGTTTAAATAGGCCTCCACATACAATTTCATTTAGAAAATTTATAGATTTTTTTCTTTGGAAACTAGGAACTTGGATTGTAGATTTTGTTCATCCAATAGGCATGAAGCAAAGTTAATAGTAAACTTTGGTTAATGGACGAAATCTGAAATCAAAATAAAAATTGCCTAATTACCTTTTATTAGTCGGTAAGGAGGTTGTCTTATTTAATTGCCATAAATACTCATTAAATTTCTTATTAAACCCGTTAAGCATGACCAACAGAATCGACAACACAATCGGAGATTACATCTTTGTCCATTTTGTCACCAAAAGTCTCCTTGATAGTGTTGCAGAGTAACAACTACATTGAGGGACAGTTGTATTTAATTTTCTTCCTCGTGCTTTCTATACAAAATGTATGATTAATACACGTTATTGTTTTAGTTGCAACTGCAATGGCAATTTTTGTATTTATTCTTCAACAGTGTGTTGTAATTATGCACCTTGTATTACAACACACCTAGTGCCTATCCAACTTTAAGTGCATATTAGAATGGTTTATTATACTTGAAGGGAATAGATTCAATTTGAACTTATGATCTTTGAGCCAAAACATGAATCCTTGAGTTACAAAATTCCAATATAATAATGTCACAAATGATAACAACTTCAATAACAACACATTTAACAGGATATGAATACTTCGATTACAAACTTCCTTAGCAATGTTAAAAATGATAATAACAATTGTTGTTAACAGACTTAGTATATTGATTTATGTGCTTGATGCTTAAATTTAGACAGATACTTAAAATTCATACCAATAAAATAAAGCCAAACAAAACGCACATCTATCACATTGTTGGGCTGACAAATAATGTGATATAGTAAGATTAGGTCCCTTTATGTATCCCTTAGTTTATAGTAAAATTAGGTCCCTTTATGTAACCTTAGGTGACCATAAAATATTTCACAGTTATGTATTTAGTTCAACTATATCCACAACTATCCAACAATTTTTCCTTAAATCTCTCAAGTGGTCCAAATATATAATATAGCATTTGCACAGTTCATATGTTACATAATATAACATTATCACAAATATTACATTTTCTCCACCTCATCTTAATTTATATTAGGAATACAAACAAGCCTCAAACCCATCCCATGTAACATGACAATAAAGGAAGTAGTATAAAAACTCAATGACATTTAAACAATGCTAATGGGAAGTTTAAAGCAATGGCATATAATCAATGTTCATGCAAGACCTTCACCTCGTTGTGATTAAAACATGGGTGTGCGAGGTTATGAAGATTAAACTCTTTGTTTTGGGGATTCTAATGCATTACATTATATGTGGTCTTTGTGGATCCAACCATAGGGAACTTTTAATGAATCCACTTGCTTGTTGTTTTTCTGAATTGATTTCCCTTGGCGGACCCAAATTCGGATTTCAATGACTTCTATGTGTGGGTTTTATTGATTATTATGAAAAGATTGTGGTTTTATCTTCTGTCACTTATCCCTTTAGTCATCAGTCTATGCCTGAGCAGTCGGCTAGGAGCCGAATCAACAGTCGTCACTTCGGTGTTTAAAGACCTATAGATTCAAATGCATTGTTTTTCTGTGCATGGATGATGAGTGAAGGATAAGAATTTTCCATGTTGTCTATGGACCCCTTACTTATCTTTGATTTGATTTATTTATGATTGAATGTCTAGTCTTCGTGTCTTCTTCTTTGATGTGCATTGTGAATGATAAACCTCTAAGTTGAATGATAGTCCCTTGATGAACACAACTTTTGATTTCTATGACTTCTATGTGTGGGTTTTATTGATTATTATGAAAATAGTGTAGTTTTATCTTCTGTCACTTATCCCTTTAGTCATCAGTTCGTGCCTAATAAGTCGGCCAGGAGTTGAATCGAAGTTCATCACTTCGGTGTTTAAAAACCTATAGATTCAAATACCCTGCTTTTATGTGCATGGATGATGAGTGAAGGATAAAAATTTGTCATACTGTCTATGGACCCCTTACTTATCTTTGATTTGATTGATTCATGGTTGAATTTCTAGTCTTTGCACCTTCTAATGAGCGAGTATCTATGTGTCTTGATTGATTAAAACTTCGATTTATCTCTACGTTTTTAATTGCTTGAAGTTGGGTACATCTCTACATTTTTATTGATAAACTCTGCATTGTGGATAGATATTGAGGAGAGATGTCGACACGGGATTCTCCAAACATTCCTTGCAAACGCTTTAGGTTATCCCAAGAAGGAAGAACAAGAACTCCTTCTTCGACTGAGACTCCAAGTGAGAAACAACAATCTCATCAGAGGAGATTTTCAAACGATTATGTGAATAGACCAACTGGAGAACCTGTTTAAGCAAGTGCTATGGATTTAACCTTCTTAGATAGGTTGCACATAGATAATCCTACACCTGAGAATGTAGGGAATACCTCTAGACAAGAGAATATTTCTAGTAATTTTCTTTGATTTTGTTTATTTTTGCTGTATTTTTTTGTATTTAAATTTATGTGAGGTTAAATCTTGAAGTTACTTTCAAATGTCTATGTAGACAATCAATTTACAGCAAGGGACAACAATGAAAGAGAGAGTGGTTGTTATGAAGATTCAAATGTTGGTGCAGAGGGTGAAGGTGGATTTAGGATGTCGCATTATCAAGAAACAGAAGATTACACGGCTACGTCCACATATCCTTCAGATGTTGGTGATGAACTTTCCTGAGAAGGGAATACTAAACCAATGACACTTGAGTGATGCTTAGGTGTTAAAAAGAGGTTGGAAAATGATTTGGTGGTCTTGGAACTCCCTTAGGAGAGGAAACAAAGCTTGCAAATTTTTTTTCATTCATTGGAAAACTTTATGGATGCATATCAAAAGATGGGGCCAACCACTGACATTTTTGTCGATCTAATGAGGTAGCGAAAGTTAGAGGTGATGGGTCTTGATAAATGGGAGGCAGTAAAAAACAGAGTTTCAAAAGAAGACACCATTTCCATGTTCAATTTCAAAAAGCACCCAAAGCGGAAGATGTTGAAGGTGCAATATTTTAAGCACCCTGACTTTGCAGGACATCTATATAACATATTTTTGGCGGCATATGGAAAATTGTCGTGGAACGATGAGGTTCCACACTATTTTGTAAGAAACATTTTTGCAGAGTTTTTCTTGCACTTGCACTCTGATTATACTATTTTATCATCCAAATATTATGGGACTGGTAAATGATGCACATATGATCGCAAAGGGGCATATCAAAGTGTGGTATTGCCGAGGCCTCCAAAACCTTTAGTACCTCGCCCAAAAGGGGAATTTGCTTCACTTTCAGAGTTACGGGCTACATTAGAAGTTGGAAAAGAGGCCAGGAATGCAATTGAGGAAAATTTGGAAACTATTTTTTATGGTGTTGATGTTGGTATGAAGCGTCAACGAGCGAAAGCCAATTCCTGGGCCACATTTGTTGACAAAACAGATGCAGAGTTAGATACAATGTCAGTAGAAAATTTTTTGGAGAATGCAAAACTTTGTCAGGATGGTTGAAAGAAGGTCATTCAGAATGATGACCTGAACCGCAAATTGGTATGTGTTCTATTTAGAAATTTTTTAATGCATTTTATAATAGTTTACTTCTAGTTCTAGATTTATATATCATTGTCTTTATAGAAATAATCGAGTTCTTCTTTTCATTAATTGTAGTTTGGAAATATGTTAAATGAATCTCCAGTAGGTAGAGGATTTGATTCGACAAGTTTAAATTTGGATGGGTTGAATCAGGTATGTGTTTTCTAATAGTTTTTCAATCTCCACTCTTTTGAATAAGAGATCAACAACATTTATAATTTTGTATAATTGTGAACACATTAAATTCTAGATTTAATTCTTAATTGTGTTGTTCACAAATCCCTATTCCATCTCCTACTACTTGGGCAGGCTTGTCTCAATTCTCATTGGGAGAGTTTGAAGAGGTGGGAGTTCATAGGTATCATTTAATGTCTTAAAATCATTTAAATTTAACGTGTTATAATCATTTAAATATAATTTTTCAAATTTTCAAATTTGAAATGTGTTATATAAGCTAATGTGGAGAAGAGAGTACATGAGACTGTGCTCATGAGGGATATTGAGATTAAGGAAGCACATAGATTAGGGAAGGATGTGTCCATTCAGGATGATTCATAAATGTATGTTCTTGACTTTTATCAAATTTTTAGCTTAACCTTTCCTATTCAACACTTTGATCAATTATTTTGAAATATATAGAACCCCTAGATAAGTTTATCATTGTCTCAAATGGTGTACATTCAAACTTATTTAAGATTAGATCATGATGACAACCTAATTTTGAACTTGAACATGTTTGAATATTTGAGAACAGACTCTATCCCACACCAGAAAAGAGAAAGTTTCTAAATTTTCTCTTGTCCAAGAATGGCGTAGTATGGACAAATTTGTGTTTTCTACATACAACGAAGTGAATTCCTTCTTGCTAGGGTATTGTCAAACTTTTAACAAAATAGGTTATTAATCACAAAAACCAACATTCAATTAGATTTACAAATAATCTCACACGTATTGTATATGTGAGCTTGTTCACACATATTTTATATGTGAGCTAGCTCACATAGTTTCAAAGAGCATTTCATTATATCTAATATGAATACATCCCATTTAAATGGTTCTTGAAGAATGACTTAATATACATGTGCAAATTTGTGTTTTCTTCATGTACATGCAAGATTATATGAGAACATCTATTCCACCGAAGAAAGAGGAGATAAGTATTTTCCGAAAGAATGGTTTTTAAAATGGAGATTTGTGAACTTTTTTAGATAATAAGTAGTTTTTTGGAAGAATGGTTTAATATGGAGATTTATGAGTCCTTTAGTTTGAAAGGGCAACATGGAATTTGATTATATAACCACTGTATAAGAAGAAGATAAAAGTATTTAACTGTTGAGTTAGTATTTTATTGTTGTGTAAATATGATCAAATAACATCACCTGAGATGAGAATTTTTGAAAGATTTGGAACTTTATCCACAAAGAGAATTTCACCTGAAGGATTTTGGACTTTATCCACAAGGAGATAAGTATTTATTTGGAAGAATGACTTAATATGGAAATTTGTGAATTTTCTTCATACACAGTTCTATATTTATTTTGAAATTATTATCTAACTCCAACTCACAATTTGTTTTACTAAAAACACAATAACATCACATGGGATGAGAATTTCACCTGAAGGATTTGAGACCTTATCCACAAGGACAATTTCACCTTAAGGATTTGAGACCTTATCCACAAGGATAATTTCACTTGAAGGATTTGAGACTTTATCCACAAGGAGATAAGTATTTCATTGTAAGAATGACTTAATATGGAAATTTGTAAACTTTCTTCATATACAGGTCTATATTTATTTTCAGATTATTATCTAACTCTAATTCAATTTTTTTTTTACCAAGAACATAATTTTTCTCTTTAAATTTTTTTAAGATTTTAGATAAGATTTACAAATTGTTTAAGACATGTACTCTTAATTGGAGAGTAACTAGATCTTAAATATGTTTAACTTTGGTTGGTTATGCTATTATTTCTTACTGTTTATTTAATATTCAGTTACAGTATATATGCTAATATGTGTTATTTATTTAATTTTTATGTTTTTTATTTTTACAGATGTTTAAATTATATTTGGTGGAAAATATGTTTACAATATATTTTGTGGGAAAGAGTATGTTGGAGGATGACACGTAACTCTTTTGGTATGTATGTCAATTTTGTTTTAATCACAAATTTTGAATTCTATATTATTTGGCATGTTTGAATTGTAAATTTTTAATTTTTGAATTCTGTTTTTTTTGCAAGTTTGAATTTCATGTATGAAGTGATCTATCTTACAGTGATGGCTTAGAGTCCATAATTTTGGAGTTAAATGTCTTAGTTTTTGTTATCATCCTAAAATGGAAGTGGAACTTATGTATTTTACAGTGTAACTATTCGAACTTTGATTTTATATATATATATATATATATTTCATAATTTAGAAATTCAAAATAACAGTTATTGTCTCATATTTGATTTCTCAAAGTTAATGGGAAAAAAGTGGCAAAGTTAACTAGTAATGAACTAATGTTTTGTATATTCTCTTTTTTATAATGCATTAAATTAAACATCAAACTATTAAATACTTTTCTACTATGTATTAATTTAAATGTTTCATTTTATGTTCACTATGTATTGTCAAAAATATGATTCTATTGTTAAAAAGTGGCAAAGTTAACTAGTAATGAACTAATGTTTTGTGTATTCTCCTTTTTACAATGCATTAAATTAAGCATCAAACTCTTAAATATTTTTCTTAATTTAAATATTTTATTTTATGTTCACTGTGGACTGTCAAAAATATGATTCTATTGACATATCATCAAATAATTTTGGCAAAATAATTTTAACAGATTCTAGTTACTAATGAAAAAAAAATCTATTTTTTTAGATTCTATTTTATTTTTTTCTAATTATTAATGATTATGTTGGTTACATAGATGCACTTAACCAATAAAAAAAATTAAAGGAAAAACTATTTAGGAAAGAAATGCACATGAGATCTGCTAAATAAATTGATTTACATAGATGCACTTAAGTAATAAAAAAAAGTAAAGGAAAGATAGGCATATGAGATGATAGATGCAAACTCATAGAATGTGAACTGTTATTTAAATATATTTAAGAATATGCAAACTCAATAAATGGACAAGAAAAAAGTGAACTGTCAAACATACAATATGTACCATTGCATAGCTATTTAAGAATACATGATAATAGACAACATGTTAAACCATGCAAAACTTATTTGAGAATAGATTATGGTAGTAGAAAACACTTTAAACCATGCAAAGCCTATGCTGGTATGAACTGTACTAAAAAGAAGAAATTTTCATGATCTACCAATTTACTTTCAAAAAATTTGTGTTTCATTTTGGAAGAAGGTAACCAATGTGGAATTCAAGGGAGGAGGTATGCATTCAAGCATTATGTTTTAGACATGCCAAGGAAAAACACATACCCCTTGTACAAATTAGATAACATGTATGAAAGAGAATTACATTAGGAAAATGATTTGCCGGCTATGGTTTAGTACTATTCACATAAACCCACATTTTTGTAAAGATCTTCACTTTTAGACAAGGTTGTATTAATTTCATTAACTTTGTTAGAGAAGAGATCTATTAATTACAATTTAATTCACTTGACTTTAAACAATGTTGTATTAATTTCCTTAACTTTGTTAGAGAAGAGATCTATTAATTACAATTTAATTCTAATGATTAACATTTCTAAATAAGTTTACATGAAAATCAATTTAATTATTAAAATGGAGATTCTAAATAATTTCAAATTTTAAATGTATTTATCAACTTAATAATTAGAATGAAGATATTAGTATATATATGATATCATTAGTAAAGTGTTATTACAACGAGTGGAAGAGATGTTTAAATTGTTTTTAATTGTTTGTTCATATTAATTTAAAAAATGAAAAAAAAAAAATTACCACTTAAAGAAGTCAATGCTCTCAAATCAAGGATAAAAGAGATGTTCAAATTACAATAATTAGGTAGAAGAGATATTCAAATTAATTATTGGTAATGTTTATACAATAAAATCTTGAGATATAAGAGATGTTCAACTCTCTTTTGGTTTGT
Source organism: Picea sitchensis (assembly GCA_010110895.2). Classification (NCBI taxonomy): domain Eukaryota; kingdom Viridiplantae; phylum Streptophyta; class Pinopsida; order Pinales; family Pinaceae; genus Picea; species Picea sitchensis. Next base: position 63,503 of record SNQJ01S0053729.1, read on the forward strand.
GTGTTAACGATAAAATAAAATGCTCAAAATGATGTGACAATAAAATAAAACCTTAAAATAGAAGAGATGATCAACTCTTCTTTAATTTTATCATGTAATCATTAAAAAAATGCTAAAGTTATAAGAGAGATTCACCTAAAGGTTCATATACCCTTAATAAAATAAAATCTCAAAATGAAAGATGTTTTTAACTTTTCTTTAATTTTGCCCTTAATAAAATAAAATCTCAAAATGAAAGAGATGTTTTTAACTTTTCTTTAATTTTTAGAGTTCAATAATTAAAAAAAAAATATTCAAAATAAAAAAGATATTCAATTCAACTTTAATTTATATAATGCTCTTAAAATAAAATAAAAATTGGAATGAATTAAAATTTGAAACAAGATATTATTACAATAGAAAATATAAAATATGTTTAACTTTTTAAAATTAATGCAATATTATTAAAATAAAATGGAAAAAAATACTATTGAAAAAAGTAAGTGTTCAATGGAAATCATGTTTAACAATTTTTTAGTTTAAAATAAAATGCTCATACAAGAGGTATACAACTCAATTTTGATTGGTGTAATGCTCATAAAATAATTTTGATTGGTGTAATGGTTGAAAAACATAGATAAAATATGGTTGAACCATATTTTATCTATGTTTTTTAAAAATGATCTGGATTTTTTTATACATACCATTTTTATAAATATCTTATTTGGAAACATGTTTGAAGATAGTCAAAACAAGTCATCAAAATCTGGAATGTACTTTCAATGAAAAATAAAAAAATTCTGGAATGTACATGTGTCACTTGTTTAAAAACACTGTAACGGTATTCCATCTTCAATTATTCGTTCATGATTGACTTTGGACATTTTCCATTTTCTAACTTTTTTTTTTATTAAACTTCTATTAACTTTATGCGCATTGCAAATACCAAATGACTATATTGACAACTTGTGACATCTGACTCGTAGTCTTGAAAGTGAACATGAGTATCGGTTTGATGGGTTTCTTGAAAAAAATATCCTTTCAATACAATGGATCCCCTTTCATATATAAAACCGTTATCATCAAAATCTTCTACTAGCCTCATCTTTTGTTTTGTGCATCGCATCAAATAATATTTCATGTTTTCAGTGTTGTCTACTGGTGCAACCATGGAAAAAACATCTCCTGCAAATAACTGGATATATTGGACAACAAATAATTCGTGTTAAATTATCACACAAGTACATCTACAAGTTATTTGAAAAAATGTAAACATAAAAATTACCTTCTCTAACAAGATCAAAAACTCTATCGCCATCGACTGACACTATAGTTTCATTTGATTCCATCTCCTCTGAGCTTGCAAGTGGCATGTTCTCTTTTACATTAATTTCAGTATGTCTCCAAGCTTTAACATATCTTTCATTTTCGTTCTCGCAAATATCTATGGATTTTGTGTTCTCTATGCAAACTGAACAAAAACAAGAGTCATTTCTTCTATCAAATGCAAACCCATTTTGAAAATGTTTTGTTTTAACTGAATGTATTTTTCGTGTCCTGGGTATTGTGTTGGCATCATATGGGATTGATCTATTTACATATTCGATTCCAACATACCAAAAAAACCTGCACAAGACAAGAACTTGTTAACTTGAAATCTCTCAAGAAAATGATTGAAGATTGAATATAAATTTGAACACGTTCAAATTTATATATCATGTGTACATACATGTAATATTTATATATAGACACACATGCGCACATCCCTTGATGGATTATATTCATGGATTAACGTCATTTTTCACCATTCAACAACTTGTTCAATGGATTCAAATCCATTGGCATGAGGGTTCAGCTGATACCTTCGAAGTGCTCATTTTATACATGCCCCTGCACCATCATGCTCTCATTTTCCATGTCCAATCTAAAAAAAAATCCAACAATGTGTAATGTTTCAATTTTTTTAAGACGACATAACCAATAGAATGCTCGTGAAGATTTGAACTGACCTACACACCCATCTGACCATATCCAATGTCGATCGAATATGATTTCGCATTCTTTCAATGAATCATAAAATTTATCAAAGCAATGTTGTACATAATGTGTGTCGTGTGCTCGATCATCACTTATATAAAAGTGATATTATTTAATAACATGTCGATTGTCATTGATGATTTCTATGTTATCAAGACTCCGTTGAGAATGTCTATATAGAACATGGACAAATATCGTGACTTTATCAAAATGATAATATTCACTCTGTATTTATTTTTGTGCAACGAATGTGTAATTCTCTGCAAAATCAACTACAGACAAAATTGTCCCTGGTGGAAACACTTCATGGGATTGTTTGAATTGTAGATATTTTCATCGAGATCTATGTGAATGCTTGGTGTATTTATAGATTTCTTCCTCAAACTTCTTCAAAAAATCTATCACACAGATTTTATCTACCTTCAAATCAATCATTTTGGAAATAACATTTGAAGAATGTGGAGTCGTGTTGTTCATATATTCATATCTCTTCCAATCGACTCTTATATTAGAAAATGATTGATCATTCATATCAATATGATACTTTGAATGAAACAAACTTAGATTTCCACAATGATCACATTTCTTTCCACCAACACATTTGTTTTTGTAAAATAAATCATCATCTTCTCTTTCACATAGAATTTCAGATATAAAAACACAGAATGTGGAAGGAGGAGGTGAACCTGGCCATAAAGTTTTACCAAAATCCAAAAAAGTGTCGTAATACAACTCAAATTCCACATGATAACGACAACAACAAGTGTCATGGACAGTGATGGATCTAACAAACCATGGTTTTTGTTGCACAAATGTATTGATGAAAATTTTAACTTCTTTGTTCTCTTCTTTGAACGTATTGAACAACTTTATTTGTGTCATTGGAAATATATGTTTTTGATGTTCTTCATATTCTTTTCATGTTATTCTTCGTCGCAACACATCCTTTGTATTAGGTGAAACACGATATTCTTCCAACTAACAATTACAAGCCAATTCTTTAACATTTTATGCAAGTCTATCTTTGTAGGGTTGTCTAGAAATCACTGTCCAACAAGCCAATTCATCATTTACATCTATTTGCAATCAAAATTTTCTATGTTTGTGTAATGTTTTTCTTGACGTTCCCATCGTGTTTTCCATGTGTCATGTCAAATGATCTTTTATATTGCTAGATGAAACAACTATTGTTTTTATCACTCTACGTGCAACACAGACATCTTCTTTTCAAGATTTTTCAAAAGATTTTAATACACTATTTATATTGTTAAAGACATTATGTTTCACCTTTGTATCCTTTGTCGACTTTTGAATACCCAATAATGATGTAGCTTCTTTTAACTTTATTGACTTCATTAGACAAAGTAAAAGTTGAGCTTGTATTGTTACTGATTCATCTTTGAAAAAAATACTATACATATTCTTAGTTCGATATCTTATATAATGCTTAGCTTTTTTCTTCCCAAATTTGTCAGTATC
>SNQJ01S0053730.1:11828-28001 GCA_010110895.2 Picea sitchensis
TTAAAGGTAGAAAGGCAAGGGGGGTCCGGAATCCAACGCGCGCCGTTGATCCGGGCGCGCGAATCTGGACCGTTCGGACTTGCATGTTGTTTATCATGGGCGCATTATTGCCCAAAACTTAGGACAAATGGGTTTTAACCCATCCTTTCGCACTCCAATCCCCCTAACAAGAAATATCGCTAACAGGTACTTACCATGAAATTTTCTCCCTACACATTAATAAATGGAATTTTGTATAAATTAGGACTAGATGATGTATTAAGGATATGTATCTTAGAGCATGAGAGAGATAGTATGATCAAGGAGGCACGTGTTGGTCCTAAAGGAGGCCACTTCCATGCATATACTACAACTGGAAAAATATTGTAAGCGGGAATATGGTGACCTGTTGAAGGGCGATATTGACTACTTGTCAACTGAAAGGGAATAGTTCGGTCCGAGGTTGTTTAAGTATAACCTAATCCGTTTAAGGTAAATTTCCTTGACGGGTTTAACTGCTTTGTTGGCCGGTGAAAGGATCTATCTAATAATAAATGAAAATTTGTTTAATATCCTAACTACTAACTGTCAAATTTTGAGTATTTACAATGATCTATTAGATTATATAACCTTATACTTAATTACATAAATTCACAAAATTTACAAGTTGTACATGGGTACAATATTTACTAGAAACCTTTTGAAAACGAGAATTTCAAAGTATGTAATGGAACTTAATCCCGAGCAACTTCAATCTAAACAATATCTATAAATAATAAAGAAAACAAATAATTCAAACTTCAATCATACTGAAACAATAATATTCAAGATAAGCTAACAATCGAACTAAACTAAATGATTTTGAATGTAATTTATGATAGGAGTTATTCAAATGATCAAATCATTTGAACTAAACCGTTACAATTAAAAATTTACATTCAAACAAAATATGACAAAATACAATGAATAAACTATCATGATCATGAGCAGAGTTGAAATATAATGGTTGAATCCCCTCCTTCAAATATCCGTTAGATGGTCCACCTATAAAATAAATTATCGGATAGACAATGTTGCACTTCAAGCCCAACAAAATTCTGGTGAAACAAATTTCAACGAAATAGAGTAGATTTAATACATATAAGGAAAGGAAGCAACTTTGAGATATGATCTGGATTTTATGAGAAGAAAGAAATGAATACACATTATTAAATATKTTTAACATGGAATAACATAAGTACAGTAAAATTGGTTTCTATTCAATAAGGAAATAAKCTGAAATTGTAAAGTGCAGCGAAAAACAAGCTTTTTGGAATGGTGGTGGCTTATCTCTAAGAAGAGATGTGACAGTTGCACTCATTTTCCAGAAGATGATTACAATGAATCTTTGAATTCATTTTTACAATAAAAATGAATTCTAAAACCCTAGACATCCAAAACCTAACCCTAGGAGATGAAGCGCCAAAATTCATGTGGGCCCCGTTGGGGTAAACTAATACATCAACTTCTCGGCGTCGTAACTTTTGCATACGATCTTCATTTTAGGCGCACAATATCCCATTGGAAAGGTATATACGAGGAATACACATGTTATCATAATAATTTGAATTGATCTACATTTTTATTATGGCAATCCCTAAAAACGTTGTTTAGGGCCTCAAAACAACCTTAGAAGTCAAGGACCAGAAAACTAGGAAAAAAATACCAAACTGTAAAACTGTCGAAATGAACCAATTGGAATATGTGGGAGGTCATCGAAATCCATTTGGATCAAAAATCCACCCTTAGGAATAAATGGTCTCCATTGTGTTTAATTTCCCCATCAAATGAGGAAATTTCTGTTGAATTTGGCCCCACGTGAGCCACTTGCCTTGGTACAGAAGTTGCCCTGCTTTGACAACTCGATAAAAGCTAGATCCTTTGTTTTTTAGTGCCCTTGACCTGTGTGTCCACAATATGATCACTGGATTCCTATTGTATGCAGTCATGGTTGAGCTTTGTTGGTTTCAACTTCTGTACAATCTCTGAGGTGTCCAATAATGGTGGGAAATATGGTCGAAAGAGAGACACGTTGAATACTGGGTGCAATCCAAGGAAAGGGGGAATGTTGAGCTCAAAATTATTGTCACCTACAACCTTGGTGATGGTGTACAACCCATAACAGAGTGGGATAAGCTTCCAATGGGGCCCTGTAAGGATTTATTTCTGCAAGTGCAACCAAACTTTGTCACCCACCTGAAACTTATGTGGCACTCGGTGTTGATCATGGCACTACGTGTACTTGGAATTGGACTTCTGTAAAATATCATGAACTTGTTGGTGGATGTGTTGTATCTTCTCAATGACCCGAGTGGATTTTCTAGCTTCAATTGGAGCAGAGGACAAGTTGGTCGAGGTGGTTGTGAGGGGTAGTAAAACATCCATGGGGCCCAATGGTTGGAATCCCAACCCCACATGAAAGGGGTTGTGGCCAGTGGAGTTGTGCAGAGCTTGTTTGTAGTTCTGTTGGACATAGGGAATACTCTCATCCCATGTGTGGGGGTGCTTAGAATTGTACATGCGCAAGATATGCATGATCATCCAAGTGACGACCTCATTTTGGCCATCTGTCTAGGGGTGGAAGGCAGTGGATTTGGTGAGCTTGGTGTCCAACAGTGACTAGAGGCTAGACCAAAATGTGTTGAGGAGCCGATTGTCCTGATATGAGATAATGATTTTTGGGATCCCAAAATGCACCCATACTCATTCAAAGAATATCTTAGTAGTGGCCTTTGTTGTGATGTTTTTCTTGCAAGTGGCTAGAATCACCATTTTGGAAAAGTGATTAACAACCACAAAAACACAGTCATTTCCCCTCTTGGTGGATAGAAGGCCTGACATGTATCCCATTGAGATGGATTCCCATAGCCTGTCAGAGTAGGCAGAGGGGTGTACATGACCTATTTCTTAGTGGTCAGTTTGACAATAGTGTAGGTGGTGCAAGACCTAATATACTTGTCGACATCCTATCGAAGTTTCAGCCAGTAGAAATTTTTTTGCAGCATGACCATTGTCTTTTCAACGCCAAAGTGTCATGCCACCCTACTATAGTGAGATTCCCAAATAATCTTTGTGTGCTTTCTTGATGGAACGTGGAGATGGCCCAGACAACACAGTAGCTCGTCCTGAAGATGGAAATTAGAAACCACAGAGTTTGCACCCAACATTTGGCGAGTGGTGAAGAATTTAGGGTCCATCTCATAGAGGTGGGGCCATCCGGAGGTCTCATGGTCGCAATTGTCTAGCACCGTGGTGAGTTCCATGACTGGAGGTCAGCTGAGGAAATCCACAACTCCGTTGGTACTTCCTATTTTATACTTTATGTTGAGGTGGAACTACTGCAAGTATGTGGACCACTTTTGATGGCGGTCATTCTACAATTTTCCTTGGTTCTGCAGGAACTATAGTGGCTCGTGATCAGTATGTATTATTGTCTCCTTCCAAAGAATGAAATGTCTCCACTGGAAGCAAGCTTGCATAATGGAGTACATTTCCTTGTCTTAAGTAGGGTACTTACGGACAACATCTAATAGTTTCTCACTATGATATGCCATGGGTTGGTTGTGTTGAGTGAGAACGACACCCACATCATAGTCTAAATCATCTATCTCGATCTCAAAGGGATGTTGCAGGTTCGGTAATGAAAGTATTGGGGATGAGCACAAGAACTAATTCAAATCAGCTAAGTATTGTTGTTGGTACAGGCCCCACACAAATTTTACCTTACCACCACCTCCAGTTACTTGGATGAGGGCCATTGCGATATGAGAGAATCCCAACACGAACCTGAGATAGAAATTGGCGAGGCCTAAGAAGCTATGAATCTTAGTAAGTGTGGTTGGGGCTGGCCAATCACAGATGACCTGGATCTTGGTTGGCTCCACATGAACACCATGTTGATCAATGATGTAGCCTAACTAATGGACCTTGTCCATGCCGAAGGATAATTTTTCCAAGTTTTCATATAGTTGGTGTTGGTGCAGGGTGTGCAGAACCTGTTGAATATGTTGCAAGTGATCTGCCCAAGTCTTGTTGTAGATGAGGAGTCATCCAGATACACCACTACCAAATTATTGGTGAAAGGTCACAGGATATCATCCTCATGAAAGTTGTTGGGGAATTTTTCAAACCAAAGGGCATGACCAGCCATTCAAAAAGACCTTATTTTGACTTGAAGGTGGTCTTCCATACATATGTCTATTCTATTGGGACCTGGTGGTAGTCAGACTTCAGATCAATCTTACTTAAGTATTTTTCCCTTGTGAGTTGATCAAGGAGGTCGTCGATTCAAGGAATCGGGTACCAATTCTAGACTTTGATTTTATTTAGGGCCTAGTAATCAATGCAGAGTCGCCAGGTCCCATATTTCTTCTACACCATCATGATTGGGTTCCCACAAGGTGATGAGCTGGGAAAATTGTTCTCCTTGTGGAGAAATTCTTGGATCTACCTCTTGATCTTCTCATTTTCTAACAAAGAGCAACGATCGAATGACCCGTTGGGTAGCAGTGTGTCGGGGTTCATATTGATGGGATGCTTAACCTGGCAGTGCAGAGGTACCCCGGTATGTGAGGAGAATATTGAGACGAACAAAGTTCGCTCACACAAGAATTATCCAAAATACTTGGAATATGACAAAGTAATCCATGTAGGACTGTAAATAATATATGAATAGATAAGATGATAATAAGATATGATAATAAGATGATTACAATTGAGAATGAGGGCCTGCTTATATACCCACGCAGGGGTGCCCTTTACCAATAGTCATGTCCTTTGAGACATGACCTTTCATTATTAATAATTATTATTTATTAATTATTATGTTATGAATATCTATGGTATATGTATATTTATGTTCATAACATTGCCTTCCCCTTAAAAATGCTTTGTCCTCAAAGCATACTTTATGGAAGACTTATCTCTTGCGCTAGCTTGTAATTATTGTCGCCTGATTCTTCATTATCGAGTTAGTAATCATTGAATGCTTGAGATGATAGGATTTTCTAAGCGTTGAGCAGAAATTTTGCATTGTAAAGGAGTCTGCCCATCCTAATTCGATCTTTTGCATGGGGAGTTTATAGGGTTCTTGGAAGGAACTTGATGTATTTCGACTCCCATGATAACTTCTATTTTGAGAATCACTTGTAGCTGAAGTAATATTCTTCGACATATTGGTCATTTGTTTCTGTTGATACAAGGATTGGCTAAAGTATCGATTTTTTTTATTAGGATGTCGATAAGGCATCCTTGTAACTCGATCCTTACTTCGTATACTTGTAGTTTTTTGTTGATTAACTTTTGGAATTGAATTTTCTTCATGGCCCTGGATTATTTCCTCTTCGACATTTGAAGACCTCTTTACAGGGATTGGATTCACATCCTTTTGAGTTATAAGGTTTATTGGTTCTATATTAATTCCTTGATCCAGAATTGAGACTTTTACATCTAACGACTTCTTTAGTTCCATAGGTTCAGTCATTGTCTCTTTATCGATTATTGATGTTTTATAATTTAGCTCTTCTTGTAAAGACTTCTTATCATGCTTAAGCCTTTTGATTTTCATTAGTATATCTTGATTATGTCGTTTTAATCGTAAAAGTTCTTCTTTATCTTCTAACTTGTCATCTTTATTTTTTAATTCTATATTCTCCCTTCTTTCATCCTTTAAGCTTTTAATTTGTTCTAGTAACTTCTGATTAAGGTTCCTTAGGCAGGAGCTTTCTTCCTCTTTTTCAGTTAATTTCTCTTTGAGACCTTGATTTTCTTGTTCGAACTTTGAAAAATACTGCTTCTTCTCCTTGGACTTCATGATTTTTGCAAGTAGTTTTTTATTATGATTTCTTAGGCGATAAATCTCTTCGTCTTTTTCAATAATGATTTTGTCACATTCTTCTTGTCGATATTGCAACCTCTGTATTGACTTCTGTTTATCTGGAAGGATCACTTATGATATGTCCTTCAGGTCTTCTGATGATGGAGCTTCTAAAATTGACTTCATTGTAGCGTCATGTAATGTGAATTTCTTCTTCTTATAAGAGAATGTTAAAAACTTTCTCCTTGTGTTGAAAATAAAAGTACCTAATGTATCTACCCAAGTTGACCCTAGAATTTTATCAACACTGTCTCCATAGATTTACATGGCATTGAATTGAGATATTAATTTGTAATCGCTCATAGACAGTTGTAGGTTCTTAATGTCATATTTCTCATTGGAAAGACACATGTCATTTTCAATTATATTTGACTTGAAAACCATTAATTGGTTTTCCAGATCAACGTTAATGTGATTTTTCCTAGCGGTCGGACAAATAGCGATGTTGATATTTTTTCCCTGAATAATCTCGTTAACTTTTAATAAGGGATCCACATATTTTTTGTAAGTAGGAGGGAATCTTCCTCCTTCCATTTTTGAATTGTCTTTTTTTTTAACTTAAATTGGACTTTAGACATATATATATATATATATTGTAATGATATATATTCCTTATGTACTTTATTAAATAATCCTCATAATACTCCTTTATATCTCTTAATACTCGTTGACTTCCTCTATTTATCTTTTAACTTGAACTTAATTAATATAACTTCTCACAAATATACCTCTCCACAATATTATTTTTCGTTGACTTCCTTAACTTTTGATTTCTATCCCAACTAATATAGCACTTATGTAATTCCTTCTAAATTAAATCCTTTTGATATAATATAATAATATATCACTTTTATGATATAATTCCATTTTTTATATATAGTGAAATAAAAAAAAATTATAATATCGTCTTATATAGGTTAATATAACTTATATATAACTTATGATTTTTCCAAATAACTTGTTAAAACTTATTGATTTAACCCTTTGATACAATTTAAAGAAATCAATGATGAGATGTGACAGTACGGACAGACACCTGAAATTTTGGTGTATGGTCAGAAACGATTATAAGAATAACTCGCACAGTCGGCCTATCACACAGCTGCAAGGTACGACGGATCATACGGTGACAAGTGGAAAACAATACGACCACAGTGGCAGCGGATTGTACGGCTTCTAATGTTAAGTAATGTTGTGATGGTTGTATGGGATGTGTACGGACGAGTATAGCATCGACAATACAACTTTGGATTAATTTCTCAATTGAAAATTAGATACAACAATGATAATTTTCCATACGGGCTGCACTTATCTTTAAAATTCACTGTACGGGAAATTAATTTTCCACTTAATTCACTATGCGTCCCTCCAATTATATCACAGAATGGACTGTACGGACCAATTTATCAATCATATCCCTGTACGATTGACCAAATTATGGTTGTACAGAAGCGATCAATTGGTGATTGTATAAGTTGATTTGTTTCTCGTGGTAAGTATGGACAATTTGAATATATTGTACGGATTACAACAACTGTACGAGAGATGACACTTTTCTTAATTAAAATACCTTAGAAACTTTGATATTCAATATTTCGTTCAACCTTTTCTTATCACTTGAAATGATATATCAGTTAATTAATTAATCATATAACATTGAAATTAATTAATCATTTAACCTTTTCAATGGTTGTGACCATACAGACAGAGCGTTATAGCATTCAATTAATTTTTTATAATAATGTATGGAAGGACAACCAGCGGTGGACAGAATTTGGATATATCTGAGTATTATTCCACGACCTTATCCACTTGCTTTTTTTGTGTGGAGAGATCGATCACGGAGGCCCTGGATGTGGCTGTGATATTTCTCTCACTCTGAGAGTGAATCACGAAGAATAAAAATTTCCTGGTCTGAAAGATGACCTTCCTGCATTGCTTGGCAGAGATCAAGGAAATAGCACTAGGTGGGACTGCCTCGGGTATCCTATACAATTTTCTGTTCAAAGTAATAATAACACTACAAGGCCTAGACTCATATACAGCATGACGTTTCCATAAATAAGGGGCCCAAAAGAACATTACAAACTTCGATAGGAGAAACATCACACAATACCTCGTCTTTGAAGGGATTGATGTTGTATGACAGTCGAAAATGTTGGCTGACGCGGAGATTTCTTCATTGGTGGAGCTATCCAATGGTGTAGGGTTGCGAGTGTGGCGTTGCCAGCAGGGCCAACCACTTGATGACCTTTGCTGAGATGAAGTTCTTCTACCTACCGCTATCAATGATGAAGTGTAGCAGGGTGCCTTTTATGCACATATGTGAATGGAAAAGGCACTCGCCTTCTTCTGTCTCATTCGGCTCACCAGGATGGAGCTTGGTGGTAGCAACGGTGGCACTGGGTTTCACATTAATGGTTTGTCTTCCCCTTTTTGTTTCTGAATCAGAGTCAGAACCCACATCTGATTCAGAGGCTTTCACTTCAGCCACCATCGATTGCTTTTAACATTTATCAGCAGTTTTATGCCAAGGGCTCTTATGGAATTCACACCACTTCCCAGTATCTTTCTTTGTCTTTCTGGTGTCCTTATTTGATTATGGCTTGGACTAGTTGTCCTGATACTGTCCATATTTTCTCTATCATTTGTTCTGCGGGTTGGCGATGCCCTTTCTTGGCTTTTATTGTGAGGGGTTCCCAGGCCCAAATTGTTGCATCTTTTGTTTGATCTTAGGCTTAATTTTGACGGCATATTGATAGCTGCGCCCAAGGATGAGATGTTCAGAAATTCCATTTCGGACTGGAAGTATCTATGCAGAGCACCGCTGTACTTGAGCACCATATGTCGCTCTGAATTTTTGATACCTAGCTTGGTGTGAAAGGTATGGAAGATATTTGTGAACTCTAGCACTGCTTGGTCTCTTTCTTGTCGCAGGGTGGTTCATTTTGTATACAAGTCATCATAACTTCCAATGGGGTATTATTTTTCCTTAATGGCATCCCTGAAGGATTTTCAAGTGGCCACGATTGTAAATAATGAGGTTTCCTTTGTTTCCTTTTTCTCACAGAAATTTTCCCACCAATCTTTGACATGGGGAATGGCTTTGAGGAGCGCAAAAGTAATATTTTCTCTGTTCAAAAATTTATGGACAGAAAAATACCCTTCTAGTAGATTCAACCATTTGTCTATATCATCTGCGTCTATCTGACCTTCAAATATAGGAATATCAAATTTCATTTGTACCTTGAAGGGAGCGGTGCCTCCTCTCGAGGAAGATGTGTTGTCTTTCGGTAGTCGCCAGAGGATTTGCGCAAAACTCTCCATCATCTCATTCCTTTGTTGCGTGAGGGATTCCTCAAGAAAAAATTTGAAAGGATATCTTGTCCTATCATCTTTCTTTTCTTGTGCCATGAGAGGTCACTTGGGTGTGCGAGAGATTTTTTCCTCAATAAAAACAAGCTCGAGACCCAATTATTTGTACTCTGACCTCGTTGGGGACATGCATTAAGAACGACAAGGAGTAGACCACTCTAATACCATTGATCTAGATTTTATGAGAAGAATGAAATGAATACAGATTATTAAATATTTTTAACACAAAATAACAAAAGTACAGTAAAACCAGTTTATATTCAATAAGGAAATAAGATGAAACTATAAAGTGCAGCGGAAAACAAGCTTGTTGGAATGGTGGCGGCTTATCTCTGAGAAGAGATGTGACGGTTGCGCTCATTCAAAAGAACATGATTAAAATGAGGCTATGAAGGCATTTTTATAATAAACATGAATTCCAAAACCCTATACATCCAAAACCTAACCCTAGGATATGAAGCACCAAAAGTCATGTGGGCCTCGTTGGGGTAAGCTAGTACATCAACTTCTCGAGGTCGTAACTTTTGCATACGATCTCTGTTTTAGGTGCACGATAGCCTGTTGGAAAGATCTATCTGAGGACTGCACATGTTTCCATTATACTTGGACTATCACTATAGTTTAACTGTGGAAATCCCTAAAAATGTTGTTTAGGGCCTCAAAACGGCCCTGAAAGTCAAGGACCAGAAAACTAAGAAAAAACTGCCAAACTGGAAAACTGTCAAAATGAACCAGTTGGAATAGGTGGGAGGTCACCGACATCCATCTGGATCAAGATCAATCATTTATGGAGAATAATAATGTATTATTTCAATTAACGAAACACATTTCATTAAAAAATAATAATTAAACACATGTAATTTGCATAAGAAAAATCTAATACATTTTACACATGTATTTATCTATCAATCACACAAAGAATTGATAAAGCTGAGATAAGGAATGATATTTTTTAAATATTAAACTTTGGAACAAGAGATACACAAATTAATATCATAACAATGTATTAATAAAACGTGGACAAAATCCAAGGTTTCATTCTACAAATCTATGACATGAAGAAAATGAACACATAAATGAAAACAAATGATATTATATTAAAACAAAAACTCCAAAATTACTCACGGAACAAAAGTCTGAAGCAAAATGAGGTCCATTGTCTTTCCATTACAATATCAAGTCAATTGTTATTCCATTGTCCCCCTTTCTTCCAGAGCTCTCTAATATTCTTTTTATAAACCCAAACTACATAAATTGGTTTAATTTAATTAATTGCATGCTAAACATCAATCTTTGATATCCCAGGGTCGTTCAAACAAAGCCAAATTGGAGGTTGACTGCAACACAAAATCTGGAAAATTTCATGTCAAAGATATATCTTTATCTTCCGAACTGTGTCGTTTCTGGAGAAAATCCTTAGATGTAAGGTGAATCTCTTCGTTCTTCAGATAGGTTTTCGAGTGTTTCTGTAAATTCATTACCATTTGCCCATAAATGAATATTTTATTTCACCTCCTGAGAAGTGAAGCGATTTTTTAGCTTTCTCATTTCAATCCTTTGGTAACTATTCTCCCAAAATGAGCAATTCCAACTCTCTTCCATGATCTAGAGTATGAGATCATGTAAACAGAACAATCAAAACAATTATTAATAATAGAAAACAAAATCAAACAAATAATTCAAACATCATTTGTTCATGCTAAAAAAAATTCAAACCCTAATAATAACAAAAATATTTGAGAATAACTATGGAATGTTCCATTATGTATTTTTTTGAATCAAATATTTAATTATTAATATAATTAAACGATACAAAAAATAAAATTAAACTCATATCTATGCTTATTTTACAAACAAACTATAAACAAATGCATAAAAATGAATTGTTAAATCACTGGACAACTCTTGGGCCACTTTTCTTTTTCTAACGACAAAGGGGTAACTCCTATTATTATTGTCTTATCCATTAAAATTTCTATGTCACTCACCTTGGCCACTTTTTCATTTAATTGATGGTAAACAATGCAATTCTCAATTGTTTTATTAGCAACATGTCTTAAACATAGTGTAACATGTAATCAATTCAGTTTTTYGAATTATGTGGTTATTAAGAACGATCATTAAAACAATTAATTGCAAAGAACTTTGCATAATGACCAAGTAATAACAATAATGACTTGAAAACCATGACATGATAGTAACAAGAACATTTATAGTAATGACCTTTGTAATGTCATGTAATTCAAATGAAAGGTACAAATACATAAAGAAAATTTAACTATTGTTCATAATTTTAAGTCATGATAAGGATTATTACCATTAGGACTAAGAACAAAGCAAGTCATGTCTTGATTATTCATCGAAATATAGTTTTCTAGCTTATTCTCAAATGATATCATTCCTTTTTGAAATATCATCAAATAGTATTAGGAAAATAAGAACAAGTGTTTAAAAGTAATAATAAATCTATTCTTGGATTCCATTGTCAAATCATGATGATAACCAGAGTCTTCATTCATTAACCAACAAAGAAGACCTGGAAATAAAAACATGTTATGAAACCATTTGTTAATCATTGAAAGGGATCATGAAATCCTTCATACTCTTGTTTTGAATTTTCATGTTGAAAATAAAGAAATTCAAAATGAAAAATAATCGATATAAGAATGAAGAACCAATGTTAAAGTCACTTTCAATAGTTAGCATATTCAATGTAATAATGTCCAGTGGAAACATTTAAATCAAAAAATATTCACACAATTCAAATCAAACCACTCAAATAAGAAAAAATTAGAAAAAGATAAAAGGACTATCAAAATACCAAAGATCCAATTGATACAATTTTGTGAAGTTATTACATTACAAGCCAGCCATTACACAAAAATAATCCATAAAATCATCTTCTTGGATCAAGTAAGATAGAGTCGGATGTCATGAAAACTATATTTTTTAATGGTCAAGGGGGTCTCCTTGAATTTTTTGTATGGCCCCAAAATTAAAGGGGGGTTGTTGTGGGGGGGAAACATGGCCCAAACTACATAGGGATTGTAGAGAAAAAGTAAATAAGTGTGACAAGTTCCAGAGGATGGATCAACCATTATGGAAAGAGGAAATGATTTTACAATTAGTTAACCCAAGCCTCCCCTCTGAAATCTGGGCTATCAAATTTATGGGATATATTATAAAAATAGTGGAATATTTAACCAAATGGTCAAATATAGAGCCAATATAGACATGCACTAAAGAGATGGAAACAATTTTTTTCTATGAGAATATCCCTTAGATTACAACATATTGTTATTGAAAAGAATTGAAGGAGAAATTGATCATTGGTGCAATAGAYGGTGTTCCAAAAGGGGAGATTGAATTTATTAAAATTGGTTCTAGAAACTATCATGGGGTTTTGGCACTCTCTCATRTATATTCCAAAAGGTGTCCTTGAGAAAGAAAGAAAACTTGCATTAGAAGTTTAGATTCCTATGGGATGGGGAAAATGAAAATGAGGGAATCCCTCTGTTTAAATGGAAGGTCATTACAAAGCCCAAGGAACAAGGCRGATGGTGGTTGAAGAACATTTATTTGTTTATGAAATGTATAGCTATTAAAATTTTGCATAATATCTTAGATGAAGAAATATTATGAAGACAGATAAGTGAATAGAAGTGTATTGGTCCAAGGTCATTCCTAGACTGTATCAAGAGCCCAAGAAAATCATTCAAAATATTTATATTCACTAGAAGGCATATGTTCTATCTTTTCTTATGATAGGAAACCATTTGGACAAGAAAGTTGGGAATAGGGAGTAGGTCAAGGTTTGTGCAGATTTTGTTCTAGGCCATGAAGAAAGTGTTAGGATCCTCAAGAAAACAATTTATTCCTTACAATATAGGGGTACCTTTTACACTCAATAAAGTTGGGGAAAAAAAACTATTAACATTTGGTAGGAAGGGTCAATGAGTGCACAAACTTTAATATGAGAAGGACAACAAATAGTTTTATGGAATTCTTATTTAATGGGTCTTAAAAGAGGTCATATTAGGTTAAAACATTAGCCTAATTCTTAGCATGGGAAAAAAACAAGAACCTATGGGTATACACTATAAGTTTGGGGTACAAATCCATGTTTGATTATGAGAAACAAGAGCCAATTTGATGGTAGAAATAGGTCTAGAAGCTAAAGGCTCCCAAAAAGACCAGAATTTATATATGGTTAGTAATAAAGAACAAGGCTTTGACTTGGGATGTTATGAAAAAAAGGAATAGGCATGGGCCTAGGATTTGTATGATGTGCACGAAAGGGTATGAAAATATTTATCATTTAATAATTAAATGTCCTTATGCTCAAAATATTTGGAAAGAAACACAATAGCTCACAAGGATCCCAAATGTTTGGTATGGAAAAACAATGGAGGAGTTTTTGATGTTATGATTTGGGCATCTAATTACCCTAAAACTTTCAGATATTTGATGATAAGCATGTTCCTACTTTTCAATTTATGTCACAAATTATAAAATTGTTGTCACTTTGCAAAATGTTAGTCAAACAGGTAATACCATTCCAAGTGGGTGATCTGGATATAGATATGACCTATGTTTGGTGTTTTTTTTATGGGGTTGGGTAGGGCCCACTTAAGTTTAGCAGTGTTTGAGGGGCACTTCTCTTCTTCTCGCCTACTCATTTTTTAAATTTTAAAGTTGGGTTGGGGATGGGTTCCAACAATTATGAAAAATTTGTGGCTTTGAGAATTTTGATCAAATGTGCAATTGAGATGGATATCAAAAACATCTGGATTTTTTGTGATTCTTCCCTAGTGATAAATTATATGAAAGGCATTTCTCAAATCAATAATGTTTATCTAAAGTCCATTGAATATCATTTAAGGGAGGTGTCACAATCCTTTGAACAGGTTTCTTATACACATATCTATAGGAAACTAAATTTTGACACTGACATTCTCTCTAAGGAGGGTCAAAGTATAGCAAGAAGTGGATTGGATTTGGAAGAAACAAATGATGGAATCCCTAATTTTTCAATGCTCAAATTATAATCTATTCTCTTTCACTATTTATTTCTCAGGTTGTTTGTAAATGTCTTTTTAGGACTTGAGTTTTCAAGTGTTTCTAGAGGTTATGATAGCATTATATTGGACATTGACGGATAGTAATTTATAATTTTTTGCAAGCATATACTGGATTGTACAAATATGTTGAGAACGCTTTTGAGGATAGATGTATTGATATTTTTTCATACTACTATTACATATGTATTTAAAAATTTTGGATGATGCAAGACCAAATTCAGGATTTTCAACTTTGGAAAATATATGTTTTTCCTTTGTTGTATCATGCATTAACACTTGAGAAGTGTGAATTATTTCCTAGAATTGCAATTTTTCCTTGGAGAAAAAAAGGTCTACTCATTCTCATAACTCAAAAATAAAAATGCAGGTATAGATCACAATTTCTACACCAATGCTCTCGTTGGGATATGCAACCAACAACTACTCTCTCTTTCTATTGAAACTAATTGGCTAACCTATCCTAATGACATATTCCCAATTTAATCTAATTAGTATGTTTGTTTATCAACCTATGATATGTTTGGCTTCCTTTATGTTGCTTCAACATCCTCTTTGACCTGATATCTACATATGTCATTTCACATTCCTTGATGTAACTTCCATCTTATTGTTGGACATATTGTTGTCATTGATGTCAAAGACAAGGGGAGACTAGAGATGTCCAAGATAAATATTGCAAGATGGATATTTTTGGAAATATTGTTTTTTTGATTTTTTGATGCTCAGTTTGGATATCCTATCTTTAAAGGCATTTTTACTCTGAAGAACTAGCTCAAACGGGAGCATAGGATATATTGTTCAAAATTTTATTTCAAGACCTTTCCAATAGTATATGGCACTCCCTATAAATCCATAGGAATGAGGAGATATGAAATATTTTTTCAGGTTGGCCTAGCTAGAAAGGACAAGTCGGCCCAACCAGTTTTACAAGTCATCCCTATAAATGAATGCATAAACACTATAAATATAGGATAGATGTGTGCATTTTAAGAGTATCAAAGCAACAAGAGAAAGTATGAGTGCATAGAAGATGTATGAGGTGCACAAGAGGAGTGGGGGGAGTATTCTTGAGGTCTAAAGGTGCACAAGAGGATTTTTCTTTGAGTTTTAAGGGTGCGCTATGAAGGACTGAGCTCTATGATGTTGTAAAGTGTGTTGTTTTGAGGATGTGATGTTGCATTCTGGAATTATATTATGGGAGTAATTCTATGAGGTTCGCTATGGGGTATGAAGGTATGTATGGGGTATGTATGGGGTATGAAGGTATGTATGGGGTATGTAATCTGAGTAGGGTTTGAAGGTATGTATGGGGTATGAATCAAGGAAAGGCATTGGAGCACGAAAGTTAAAGGTATGATGATGTTGTGAAATGCATGAAGTATGAAGCATGCAGGTGAATTCATAAGCACTATTTGTATAAATGTCATAGGTTGGTGCCTATACAAGTCTTAATGAGTTGGTGCTCAACTGAGAATATTGGTGTCTCCAGTAGGTTGGTTCCTACATAATATCTTGTTGAGTTGGTGCTCAGTTTAAGATATTGGTGTCTCTAGTAGGTTGGTTCCTACACAATATCTTGCTAAGTTGGTGCCCAACTAAATATATTGGTGTCTTTAGTAGGTTATTTCCTACAATATTTGTTACAATAGGTTGGTGCCTACAGACATTTATAAAGATAAGTTTTGTGGTTTTCTCCCACAAGGGTTTCCAAATTAAACTATGTGTATTGTGATTTGAGTTTACATGCATTTACTATTTTAAAGCTAATGAATGATTGATAATTTTTCATTTAAAATTAAAAGTATATTATACTAATTCACCCCC
>SNQJ01S0053730.1:33359-45421 GCA_010110895.2 Picea sitchensis
AGAGTCATGAGGAGTTTGCATCACAAAACTCTCTAACGTCGAATTTCTGAAGTAAACGAGAGTTGTGGATATATAGATCTACATCGTCGAATCTCGACAATGAGATATGATGGACATTATAAGGTTGTTAGTATGGTGTGACGTCACAAGACGATGTCAGCAGGGTGACACGGAACCACGATCGAAAAGTCATGTGTCACCTCGATTTGTTCTTTTCATAGACCCTATAGCCTATTGGAACGTGACACGTGTCACCCTCTAACGAGGTCATGTGTCACCCCTAGCCCTCACCACGTGTCGGCCCCTATTACGTGACCGCCTAACCATGTGAATGGTGAAGTATGGGACTTCAAGATTCTGGGACTTTGGGAATCCAGAAGATTTGGTGTAGCATCGTGGAAAGGCCCGAAGGTCGAAGCCACGTGGAAAGCTCACGGGAGTTCGGGAGATAGGAACTCTGAAAGAGATGGGGTGTAGTGTTGTAGAAAAGGCTCGAAATTTGAAGCCATGTGGCAGACTCACTGGAGTTTGGGAGATAGGAACTCTGATACACTGGGATCATTACATCGTATACTCCCAAAAGCGTCAAACTTATCCCGTAAGCATATGCATTAACGTGGAGGGAGATTCATCGTCGGATTATTGGTGGATGAATTTCCACCATAGATTTAGGAGTGTTGGAAGCTCCAGGATCTGGGAGAACTCGAGATGATACATATGAGTCAGATCCACATAGATGCCATGTGGCCCTTTACCAATAAGTGCATGAAGGACTATGGAAGGGCATTTATTCCAATCCTGAGCTTAGTTTTGAGCGTGAAGACAATGGTTGGAAAGTTCTGAATGAGCAGAACGTGATGGAGATCCCGGAATTAGGATTTGAGATAGTTAAGGAAAATGAAATTATGATGCCCCATCCCTTAAAAGAGTATTTATGGGTCGGGTGTGTTACAATTCAAAAACACAATTTGACAAATGTAAAATTACGATTTCGCTAATAATTGCATTGTCAGATTCATGTGATATTCGCTAAAAAGGTAAAAAAAGTAGAATATTTAGACTATGCCTTTGTTTTCTAGAATATAACTTGATATCACCTATCTATTTTCTTGAATTATCTATGGCAGCACCAAAATCGTGGTGGTATTGTCATCATCAATTATCTACACTACCTTCCAAGTTTTGGTCAATGAGTTTGTTCTTAACTGAAATAGTGAATGGATTTGTACTCTATATGTTTCATCGGAGGTATTATTTGAATTCTTTCTATGCTTGATTTCAGTGGTTTGAGTTATGTTGTTACTTCCCTTCTTTTGAACCATCCATAGCATTCCCAAGAGCCTAGCATTACTACCATCCTAAATTCTCTAAAATTGTTTGTAAGGCCCTTTGTTCTTAAACTGGATTTGTAGTGCATTTTTCTTCTTTGAAGGTATTCCTTGAATTCTTGTTGCACTTGAATTATGCCAATATTTCATTATGGATTTTCTATTGTTGGAAGTTGGAAGTTGATATCCAATAATGTGCCTTTCAATACTTAGTTATTTATGTTTCTTTCATGTTCATGTGATCACTATTGGCTACAATAGCAAAGAGCTTTGGATTTGTGGAGCATCTGTTTCTCTTTTTGAAAGGTATGAAATGAAATCTCTCTACATGCTTGATCTGGAAATCTTGTGGGTCATCCAAAATTGGGTTTCACTATTTTTATTGTTGCAATCAATTATATAATAATTGAAGAGAAGTAGAATGATGAAATTACTTATTTCTTCAAGGGCTCACAAATACATGTTTCTAGATTGAATCAATACTTACCTCATAGATCCCCGGATGGGGTGCCATGTCGCGAAGACAATACACGCAGACATACGTCGGGCTACACCATAAATATTATCCACTAGCCACCATCCCTTCACCATTAAAATGGGATCAAGCCCGTGCAGACATTACCAATGGACGAGGCCCCTCGAGCAAGTGAACAGGACAGCTCCCCAGCGCACTAGGAGCTCAGCCTTAATGGCTAGGGTAGTCACAATCATTCTCATTCTTATCAACCGCCTTGACAGCACTGAGAGGAATCGAATTTTGCAGAGTCGAACGCAGATCCATTGGAGATTTGGAGCAGGGTTACCCTCCCACTGGGAATTTCGGACATACCCAGGTCCCTCAACATGCCTAGGGCACGAGTAAAGCCATGCAGAGGTGCAACTTGGCATACCTTTGAATCACGCCAACAAAGGAAGAAGAAATTCGAAAAGGCGATGGCTCTGGCATCCACTCAGAGAACCAAGAAGCTCAAGAGACCTCGAACGCCTCCCATGGCGTACGTGGAGGAGATTACTTCGGACGAGGCCATGCAGAATTATCCTACACACTCCCTTTTTACAGTCCCGGATAACTGGAATCCCCATACCGATTTTGGCAATGAAGCTAAAACTCTGGCTACAGACATCTCGCATGGCCACAAAGAAAACCACCCAGCAGAGGAATTCACCACCTGCTATGTGGAGGAAGAGGTACCATGTAGTGCAGATGTAAAGGTAGACCCACCCAGTCGTGCACCTCCTGAGGAAGCGACGCATTCGGACAAGCGGCAGGCACACCAAGTCGGTAATGCAAATGAAGGCGAGGGAGAAAATTATGCATAGTGGACATTTCCCATTGCCTCTGTTCAAGGAAAATGGCAGGACCAGCCTCCATTCAACAACCCAGGGTACCTAGAACTAATCTTCGAAATGCGAAGCATGGTGGATGATCAGATCTTCTAGACCATTCAAATCAACCAACGACTTGATATGTTGTATGTTGCACACTCCAGGATCCCCTTGATAAGGAAGTGCCCTACGTGCGCACAATCTTATGCAATTCTTGCAGGATGGAAAAAGCACGAGGAAGAGGAAGCGACAACTGGTTAAAAGGTCTTGTGATATCCATAGTTAGTAGTCTCCTTTAGTTTCAGAACAAAGTTTTAGCTCAGTTAGCTTATAACAATGTTGCAAGTAGGATGTTAGAGAATAGACTAAATCTAATGGTTATGCATCCTGGTTTCCCTCGGGCAGGACGGCACTCTGATAATTTTTGTTTGTTTGAACACAAATGGCATAGAATGCCCAGMTGTCTCGGTTTCCTTTTTCAGGCGAGACAGTTRGCACTTCAACCAGACTCTATAACTCTGTGAATTTAATACAAACAAGATCCTCCCTTTTTTACTTAAAAAAAAAAACAATTACCTCATAGATTTAGGGTTGTCTAGGGTTGTATATACAATAGGCACACTACAAAAAATTATAATGTTAATTATCTTAATAATTCTATGGCGGGTAGGGAAGTGACAGTGGAACCTTGAATAGATTCGATTGGACCGCTTTTCACAATGATTTGGTAACGGGGGAGATTGAAGTGATTATTTATTGTATTCTTCCTTTCCACACCTATTTCCATGAATTTTTGTTTGATCTCGCCTCCTTTCTTCCCAATCATGTTGACTACTTTATTATAAACAGTGGAATGAAACTTTTTTCTTTATGTGTTTTTTATGGAAAAAATGCTTATTGCTAAAATGGCCCAAGGTCAATTTTTTATCAAAAGTTTGGCTAAAAAACCAAATCCTATAGAAAATGTGGTCATCAAAATGCAGCTCTAATTTTATTTTCTTAAAAAAAATACATATATGTATATAAAATGATTAAAAAATTGTGATGATTTTTTTACAATGCATCTCACTAAATAATTATGAGGGTTATGTCTTTTTATTATGTCCTTGTTTAATTATTTTTCTTGTCTTTTATTTAATTATTTTTATCATTATGTTTTTTATATATAACATTTTAGAGTAATGACCATGTTGTTGACCAAACTTCTCTTGTAAATCATTATTTATGGAAGATTTTTTCATTTAATGAAATACTCCTTAATTATTTTAGAACATAGTCTCTTCTCCCTAGTGGCGATGATAATTGACAACGATAACTTCAAGTTTTAAAAATGACTCTTTCTTTGTCATTCAAACATTGTCGATATAACTCTTATCTGGTAAGTCCAATCCATATNCTCCTTAATTATTTTAGAACATAGTCTCTTCTCCCTAGTGGCGATGATAATTGACAACGATAACTTCAAGTTTTAAAAATGACTCTTTCTTTGTCATTCAAACATTGTCGATATAACTCTTATCTGGTAAGTCCAATCCATATGCTACTTGAAAATCTTTTTGTTAATTTAATATGGCCCATAAAACTTGAGAGCCAACTTGTTTTTCCCTTGTTGTTTGTATGATTGGAGTCTTGTGAATACTTAGTGTCCAATTTCAATTTCTCTCTTTGTTCTATGATGATTTTCTCTATGTTGATATGTTTGTTGCTTCATACAGTTTCGTGCCACTATTAAGTTTTCCTTGAGTATTTGGATAACCTTCTAACTTTCATCTAGTTGATTTCTTACTGCCATAAATTTTATGTCACTTAGAAAAAACTCCTTCCACTTAGGAGGTTCATAATTGTACAAGACTAGAAAGAGAGTCATTTTAGCCGATGTGTGGTAAGTGGAGTTATACTACCATTCTACAATATGTAACCATTGGAGCCACTTATTATTCCTATTGATTACAAAACAATGAAGGTAGACCTCCAAACATTTGTTGACAACTTCTATCTAATCCTCTTTTGGGGGGTTGTAAGCTAAACTCATGTTAAGGGATATCCCAATTTGTTTACAAAACTCCGAGAAATTATCTTTAAATTTGGCATCCCTATCAACCACAATGATCTTGGAAAATCATGTAATTTATAAATATTTTTAGATAATATTTCAGCACTTTGTTTTGTTGAATATGTTTTCTTCACACCCATGAAGTGTGCATACCTCAACGATCTATTTTGTTGAATATGTTTTCTTCACACCGAGGAAGTGTGCATACTTAGTTAATCTATTGACCACCACAAATATTTTGTATTTTCCTTGTGACATGGGTAAACCTTAAATGAAGTCCATGGAAATTTCTTCCCAATTTTTGTTTGAGTTGGGTAGGGAATGGAATAGTCCTAAGATCACAACATTTTCACTTTCGGGTTTTTTTTTGCATTTGTCACACTCTATTACATATTTATAAATGTCCATGTTCATCCCTTTCCAAAGAAATGGCTATCATGCATTATAGTAATTTTTGAAAAAAACATACATGCCATGTAGCAAGTCAGTCATGGGATTCTTTAAAACTTTGAATTTAAATTTTGGCATTGTACTTAGAGAAATTATCTCTTTGTACCAAAGGATGTCATTTTTCCATTTAAATTGTGGTTTTTCACTCAGGTTATTGATTATGGAACATGTTTTTGGTTCTTGGGGTACTTTCATCTAACCAATCAGGAACTACCACTAGTGTTTCATATGTCACTACATCTTCATCCTTTCATGAGAGTGCATCAAGGACTATATTGTCCTTCCCTTATTTATGTAGTATTTCCATATCGAATGTGGCAATTTTTCTATCCATTTTTGTTGTTTCGTTGACAATATTTTTTGTTATAGAAGGCATTGAAGACTATTATGATATGTACATATAAAGGTTTTTCTCCCTAGAAGATATTGTCACCATTTTGTTAATGCAAGTATAATGACAAGCAACTTTTTATCATATGTAAACTTTAAACATTCTTTTTTATTGAGCTTCCAACTTTCCAATGTTATTGGGTAGCCTTCTGCAAAAACATTGTCCCTATCCCAAATATTGAAATATCAATTTAGATTATGTTGGAACAAAAATTGTAAATATGAATAGGCATAGGTGATAGGAAGAAGGGCTATCCATTGGGGAAAACCAACAGTCACATTTTTTGTATTTATTGAGTTCCAAACTAATGCAATAATCATCAGGGTGGAGTTATATTTTTTTCCAATGCCTAGCCTGGAAGTGGTATCAGAGCTGGTCTAACTCCATGATTATCTGCCCTAAGCGTTTTATTTTCGTAGAGGAAATGTCTCTCAATCTGCCTGAGCTTTGTCTCTTAGTTTGTCAGTCTGCCCCGCGCACTGTCTCTCTGGTTTATTCTTTGCCCTACGATTCTCCTTCAGTCAATTCACCTCCTTCAATCGTGAAGTTATTCATGCAATCATACATGTATCAAAGCTACGCAAATCCTAATTTTTGTGGCTACATTGGTAAACCCTAGAGTCGTCACTTTCCTCACTGATTCCTCACCCGGACTGCAATCGTTCGGTATCGTTCCATTATCTAGCTTTGTCTCATCTAGTATTGTCCAGTATCGTTCCATTCTCTGGCTTTGCCTCGTCTCATTCGTCACACATCTACAAGTTCCTCACGAATTCTTGTCACGCAATTACAGTCCAGGAAGCAAACCTTAACATGATAGCTCAAACCCTAACTTTCACTCGACCTGTCCTGACAGAGGCATATAGGGCGAGTGGGTAAGCCTCAAATCACATCGTATAAAATGGAGATCGGGATCACTATACTGGTGTAATTCCTCTCATTCCAATTACTACGATTCACTTTTTTCTAAATAGTGCAATCAATCCATATTCCAAAGGTTGCAACCTCCCTTCGTATTGAACTCCCTTGGTAAGATACCTTGCGACATGCCTTTATTTCCAACGGGTGCGATCTTTGTACCCCAATGGGTGTAATCTACTTCATGTCAAACATTGTAACTTTTCCTTTATTGTATTCACTACGATCTACCTTCATTCCTACTGCTACAACGTGAAGGTTTCCTATGTCCATACACCATAATCCCTTAGATAAACCAATAAAAAGGCTCGAACCTGTTGTAAATTTCTAGTAGAACCGCCAAGAGTTCCCTGAGCAACATGATTCTAGATAGTGTCAAGTATATATTTCTCATGACTAGCTTCTAATTGGCATCGCTCCAGTGATCATATCCATTTTTTTCGACACATTACTCATTCCTCAAGGCGAAGTGGTTGCCTTCACTAGTTGAGAACTCTCTTGGTTCCATTGTTTATTTTTATTGGTGCGGACTGATTGTACTCCTGGTGCATCATGATTGTATTCTTGGTGCAGTAGCATTGTACTCTTGGTGCAATATGATTACCTTGCTACATGTGCATAAAGGAATAAGACAATGCATTATCTTGTATTAGCAAGTGCATCTTCCTGTGGGGCTTCCAGTACTCAAATTTTTGGACAGCATAGAGGCAATAGGAGAAGACACAGAAAGAAGAAGCTCAGAGGAAAGGGAGTTGGCATAATCTCCATCAAAGATCYGATCTTCATTGTCCCTGTTGCAGAAAGAATGGGTCACGTGAAGCAACTAAATGCAAAGTTCCATGGGAGAAGATCAAAGAAGACAGAGGTAAAACCTCAGAACCAACGGAYGGTAAAGAACATGCTCACTATGTTGTTTCCCATTGCAATATAGGAGTAGTTGAAGAATTTTTTAACACTTCATTTGCTTCTTGGGGAGATGCATGGCTTCTTGACTCGGGTGCAACCCCCCACATGACATTTCGAAGAGACTTCTTCGAAGACTTTGATGACAATGTAGATGGTGTAGTGTCCTTTGCAAATAGATCAAGTCTCAAGCCTTCGGGAATGGGCACCATCAAGCTTAACTTGTCTGGACTCTCAGATTTTCTTCTACACAATGTACTCTATATTCCTAAGCTGCAGAGGAGCTTGTTGTCCCTTATGCACATCCGATAGCAAGGCCACTATGTTCATATGTTCGGTGGCAAAGTCGAAATGTGAAAGGATTTTAATAATATGTTTGTTATGACCATAACGGAAGATGGAAGATTGTTGAAGTTGAAAGGGACATCTGCCCATACACAAATTGTTACATACCTCTCTCATCACGACGCAGGTATAATTCCATCTAGTCTTTTGTGGCATGCTATATTTGTCCATATTAATTATGTCAATCTTTGTTTGTTGAGAAATAATGGTGTTTCTAGCTTGCCTACATTTCTTAGGAAATTGAAGCAATGTGATGCTTGTTGTTGGGTTATGAAAAATGTACAAATATCCTCCTTATTCCCATAGTTTGTGATACAATCTTGAGTGACTTTTCTATTAATTAGGGATAAATAGGATAGAAAATGATTAATATGCCTTCTAGTGATATTATTGAAGTCATGTTGAATAGATTCTAAAATACGGTTGGAATTGTTTGATTTTGTTACAGGATTGGTTAAATATTGTCAAAACCGAAATAGCAAAGGAAATCTTGAAGATGCATGAGCCATTGGAGATTAAGGACTTTTGGTGCAAAAACAGTTTTAAAGATGATTTGGTTTTCTATATTGTAACTTTATAATAGTAAAGCAATCCTGAGGATCTTCCGATCCTCAGGATGGCTTGATTTACTCAGATTATTGTATATATAGAGGGTAATAGATCCTGAAATGCAAACTAAGCATTGTGTTCAAGTATTCAGACTCTAGTTACTCTGCACAAACCATTTTTGTGAATGATGTACCAGCTATGAAGTTAATAAAATATTTGATCATTTCACCATTTCTATATACTGAGTTTCTAGTAGCAGTGCTTCTAAGGACCAAGGGCCCAGTCTAAAGGAGCTACTGTTTCAGTTGTAATTGTATCAGTTTGATTTATGTTTTACGATTCAATTATCTTTCACAATAGTTAGGACGAATGCATAAGCATGTTAATAATTTCATACAGTTTGCATACAGAAGGTAGATATTTCCCTTGAGTGTTAATGATTGTTGATTCCAATTTCCATTACTGTAGTTTTATGCTTGACAGTTCCTCGTGTTTTCATACATGTTGTTCCTTTTACTTAAGATTCACATTTGTTGTTCCTTTCGGATAGGTTACAATTGTCGTTCCTTTTAGTTAAAGTTACAATTATTATTCCCTTTTGTTTAGTTTGTTGTTCCTTACGATTAGATTACAATGGCAGTTTCTTTCCATTAGAATAATTCGTTATTTCCTTTCCAGCAATTTGATTCCTAGTTAATAGTTAATTCTGCAAGTCTTTACTTAGATTCAATCATTGCTTTTTAGTTAAATGAATTTAGCAGGTTAGCTAGTTCCTTTTCATTTACAGCATGTTAGCAATTAGAATTCAATTATGTTAAGTAAGATCTTAATCTCAGAATCTTTAAATGAACATTTGAGGAACTTGATTGTAAATAAACTTAGGTTTGCTTTAGCTACGCCATTTTAGCTTCTACAAGCTATCTGCATAGACTTTGTTGATGTTCTTGAGATAAAAGACGAATCGTCATGTTGATAAATTAATGTTAAACTAAGGTTGTTTTTAGGACATCTTTAGACACCAACATTTTGGTGTCGTTGTCGGGGAGAATGTCAAAGGTAGCATAGATTGTGCCTCTGGAGGATGAGGTATTGAAGACGGAAGGTAAAAACCTATGCAGGCAATAAGTAAGATGCTTATGCCAATGCCTACCTCCAGCTGACGCATTAAGAGGTTGCATAGGTGTTTTCTTTCTTGAATTTGTTTTTGTGTGAAGTGTGTATGACTAAGAAGAAAGATCTTGAAAAACCAAAACCCCCACCAAAAATTACCAAAGCCCAGGGCCCGGTGCTCCCTGGGAGAAGCACTTTCATAGACGACATCATCCGAAAAGCCAAATCTCAAGCTTCGGTTGGACCTAGGAAAGGATCTACCTGAATCCCTCAGGTAGCAGTCTCACCAACTACAGCCCACGCTGAGATTCACAGCAAAACTGAAGGGATTGAGCAAAGCTTTCAAAGCACAGATCTTCCACCTCTCACCCCTTTAGAAGAGGGAAACTCTCGTAATATGGAGGAAGGAGAAGGAGAAACCAGCGGGGTTTCCAAGCCAAATCCATCACCACCCATTGATCTTGAATCTCATGTGAAAGAAGAAGGTATACCTGAAATCCTAGATAGAGGAAGTGAAATCAAATCCCCTAGAGGGTCAGAAAATAAAACACCTCGAATAAAATACCCAGATCAAGAAATCCCTGAAGATTTCTGGCACATTTTCGATCAAATGGCACAACCAAATCAACAACGTCCCTAGACTTCCACATTGGAATATCTGATAGTTGATCCAATTTCCAATGCCCCCATGAAGGCAATCCCCCTACAAAACCTTCCAACCTTCCATGGATTGATCTCAGAAGACCCGAATGCATTCTTATTTGAATTTGATGTCCTATGTAGAGGGTATGATTACACCTCTGAACCCCAAAAATTAAAATTTTTCCCCTCCACTTTGAAAAGAGCATCTCGACGTTGGTTTATGGGATTAGGGGGTGGAACTATAAACTCATGGGATGAGATGAAACAGGCCTTCTTGACAAAATATCAAGATTGTTGTAGAACCAGATACCTGAAAGATGAAATCTTTCAAATGACTGCAAAATAAAATGAATCATTAGAAGAATATGTTGAGAGATTTCAATATAATTTACAAAGATCACCCTATGGTACATTACCAGGTGAAGTACTTAAGGAAACTATGATTAAGGGTATGAAAGATGAATGGGTAGAAACATTGAATCTAATGGGAAAGGGTGACATTTATAAGGAAACTTATGATAACATCATTCAATTAGGTATCAGGTGCTCACGAGGAAGCACATAGACCAGATCAGGAATGCGGACTTCCCTCACCAAAAGTAACAATACTACCAGCGGGGGTGTTACGCGAGCTGAAGTTGGTAATCTCTTAGAAAATTTCAAAACATATATTCTGAGCACTCTGACTACACAATTGGATGTATTGCAGGCCAAACAGAAAAAAACAGAAGCAGAATAGACTTTGGCCACATTTTGCCACAGATGCAGAAGAAAACATGGTCCAAGGGATTTCCCTTTGGATGTGGTTTGGGTTTGCACTATCTGTGCCAAGGATCACGACATGGAACAATGCTCATCGCTCCCTAAACTGAAATCTATCTTTAGAGAAGCGGAAGAAGAAACAGAGCCATTATATCTGATGGCTCAGCATTGTCAATAGAAGAACCAACCTCCAAATACACTACAAGACCCTTCCTCTCTCTTTCCTAGATAGTATAATCAGTAGCAAAGTTCTAGTAATGCATGGCAGGGCCAGTAGTTTACTAATTAGAACTGGCATCCCCACCAATACCCACCTGCAAATCCCACTTGGCCAAACCAGTCCACTACAAATCATGTCTGGCATAATCAACCAACTACAAACTCTCCCTGGCCTAACTCACAATATCCCACCTCACCCTATCAAAATACAAATAACCCCTACCCTTTGCAGTGGCCCAATACAACTGCCCAAAACCCAAATTGGAACCAGAATTGGCAGCGCCCCATGGGGATAAACAATCAACCCATGGGGATGGCCCCTCAAACCCAACCCATGTTGCAAGATCCACCCCAACTACCCCAAAACCCTCAAATGCAATTATGCCCCCAATTACCATCCCAACCTCACCCAAACCCTAATAATAGACCGGCTCAGCTCATCCAGATTATGGAGAACAGGGAAGGGGAAACCAACTCAGTAGGGTGCAATGAACTCCGGTTGAGATCGGGGCATATAATCTCTCCTGAAGAAAATAACGTTTCTCGAGAGCAGGAGAATGAAAAACAACCAGCAATAACACCCTCAACTATGGTAATAACAGAAGAAATCGAGTAGGGGGGAAACATAGTCGAATCACAGGATCCTGATAAGGATGCAACTCCTTCCCCTCCATTCCCCGAAATATTGATGATAGAAAAACCTACTGAATATCCCAACTTTGACATTGTAGGGGAACTCAAGAATCTATATGTCAAGATTCCACTCCTGCAAGCTCTACAAGATATTCCAATTTATGTAAAAACAATCAAGGAACTATGTGGAAGGAAGCCTGTTAGGAAGATCAAAAATTCATCATCGACAGTTCGCGTAGTAGGAGCCTTGTCTGATCTAATTCTTGGTAGAAAAGAACCAATCAAATATGCAGATCCAGGGAATCCCATAGTAACAGTTCAGATCCAGGGTTGTTCTTTTCCAAATACACTAGTTGATTTGGGAGCGGCCATCAACATCCTGACTATGGAAACTTGCAATACCCTGGGTTTTGACAACTTCAAACCCACCCCA
>SNQJ01S0053731.1:0-10180 GCA_010110895.2 Picea sitchensis
TATCATTTCTGTGTATTGTGAAGATTATGCTGGATATTTCACTGTTATTCTGTTATTTCTAGCATTTCGTTTCTGTTCTGCATATTTTATATATCTGGTATCTTGCACTCTCTGTTATGGTATCATTTACATGTATATGAATGTATTTCTGTTGTATATTTAATTATTGTTTAATTGAATCTTTAGACTATGCAAGCTTGCTGACTATTGTTGTGCTTGTCGTTAAAGTCTTTTCTTTTATGCATCCTTAAATTTTAAAAAGGTATCGTAAGAGAAAGAAGTCCAAGGGAGGGCTTGAAGGTAGCATGCCCCAACATGTGGGTGGCTAGGGATGTTACAAAAGAATCCAAAGATCCTGATCAGTCCTCGCTCAAAGGAAAAATGTTGGAATCCACAAACCCATATGAAGCACTTGGAGAATCCTTTGTAGCCAGAGCAAGGACAGTTGATCCCATCCCTTTGGCATCCTCTCATGAAGATTCAGTCTTACCGCAATCCACACATTCATTAGATCAGGATGAAGAGGAATCTGATGAAGAGGAAAACTATCAGGAAGCAAATCAGGAAGAAATCCAAGAGATAGGACAACTAGATCCTCCAGAAAGAACTAAATTCAAAGAAACAACATGACTTGATATAGAGGAAGGAGAAATCATAATATAAATGACTTGAAAATCTAGATGGTGCACAAATAAAGATGTGAGGGAGGACAAACACAACAAAGAAAAAGCGCTTGGGAAGCAACACTCCATTGAAAGTTCATTAATCAATGCAGGAAAATGAGGTGGAAACAGGGGATTAGATCTATCCATTCCTAGTGGATGGCCCCCCTCCAATCTTCGTTAATGAAACTCCTCTCTTGGAATTGCAGAGGCTTCGACAGTATCTCCAATGTCGAAGATCTTAGAGATCTTTTCAAAATGGAGAAGCCCTATGTAATTCTCCTCCAGGAGACCAAAATGGAGGACTCTGTAGCATTAGCATACATTAGAAAGGCTTTACGAACGGGTGAAGGAATAGCCAAAAGTTCAATAGGTGCTTCAGGAGGTATTTTGAACATGTGGGATTCACAAATATGGGAAGAAGAGGCAACTTTCTATGATAATCATTGGATTCTCATTGTATTAAGGAATAAACAAAATAGTTGTAAAATATCTCTCATAAATATTTATATGCCAAATAGATACTCAGACAAGATAGAATGTTGGTCCTCTTTGTTTGCAATAATAGATTCCCTCGATATGACATATATAGTGGTGGGGGGTGATCTTAATAACTATTTATACCAGTCCAAAAATAAAGGTGGAAGTCGGGTCAGGGATCCTCAAAGTGAAAAATTGGTTGATCTCATCTCAAAATGGGATCTTCAGGATATTCATCCCCTAAAAGGGAAATTCAATTGGAGAAATCGTAGATCCGAGATTAATCACATCGCAACTCGCTTAGACCGATTTATCATCAACAATGATTTCCTTCTATCTACCTATGAAATCTATTCTTGTAAAATCCCCTAAGCCATTTCATATCATAAACTTATTACTCTTCATTTTAACTCTCCTCAAAACTTTGGCCCCTTGCCTTTAAGATTCAATCCTCTTTGTCTCAACTCTCCTCTCATCTCCACTCTGGTCCATCAGGCATGGGAATATTCCTTTATTGGTTCCCCAAACTTTGTTTGGGAAAGTAAGCTAAAAGTTGTCAAGAAGGTGCTCAAGGATTGGGCTAAATCCACTTATATTCCTCCAACATAGGAGAGACAAACTAAGCTAAATGAGTTAGCAGATATTCAACGAAAATTGGAAAATGAAGAAGTAATTGAGACAACTCTAATTAGGGAAAATGAAGCCTACTAGAAACTACTTTCCACAATGAGAAAAGTTGAAGAGAATTGGAGATTAAAATCTCTAAGCTTATGGCTAAAAGCCAGATATTCCAACACCTCCTTCTTTCATAAACAAGTGCAACAATGAAGGAAAAAGAATACAGTCACAAAGATTAAAATAGAGATGGGGCAAACTATAGAAAATTTTAATCAAATCAAAATTGTTGCAAGACAACATTTCGAAGACTTATACACCCAAGACATTCAAGAAGAAGACGATACAACTACCCAAGAAATGTTGGAACATGTCCCTCATAAAATAACAGAGGCTAAAAACATTTACCTTACTAAAGATATCTTAGAGGAGGAGATGCTTCAAGCCATTTGGAGCCTCAAACAAGATAAAGCCCCAGGCCCAAACAATTAATTTATTAGATTCTATTTTTGGGGGGGTTTAATAAAATTTGATCTTCGGTTTATGTTGAATTATACTCCTCAAAAGAAGAGAGTTGGAGGAGCTACCAACTCAACCTTTTTGGCCGTAATCCCAGAGGAGACAAACCCCTCGAAATTCTCTAGATTTCGTCCAATCTCCCTCTGTAACTCTTCCTATAATATTCTCACGAAGATTATTGCCACAAGGATTAAGTGCTTCTCTCAAATTTGGTCTCAGAAAATCAAGGTGGATTTATGGAGAAAAATAAATCACACATAACATAATACTGGTTCATGAGGCCATTCACTCTAGCAGAGGGAGAAGAGACAAAGGCATGGTGATAAAATTAGATATGGAAAATGCCTTTGATTGGGTAAATCACTCCTTTATTTTCAAAGTTTTAAAGAAATATGGATTCTCTGTAGAATTCACAGATTGGATTAAAGCATGCATTGGTTCCCCATGGATAAATCCTATTATAAATGGTTGCCCGAAAAAATTCTTCAAAACATGTAGAGGACTGAGGCAAGGTCTCCCTCTATCTCCCTCATTAAACATTCTTATGGTGGACACTATAATTCATAAACTTGAGGCGGATCGCTGAATGGGGTGCCTCCCTGGAATTCAAATCACCCCAGTATTAAAGCAATCAATCATTCACAATTTCTTGATGACACTCTTTTACTTGGAGCCTCCTCCCCTATTATGGATAGAAGGTTCAAACGGGTGTTGGACAATTTTCTAGCAGCTTCAGGAGGGAAAATTAACAACAGAAAAAGAAAAATATATGGTTGGAATATCCCATGTCATCTTGAGGATATAATTTCCAGAATCCTTGGATTTCCAATGACTGTAACTTGGAAATCCTTTAAATACCTTAGCATGCCTATATTTCTCAACATTGCATCCTCACAGGATTGGAAAACAGTTTTGGATAAAATGACCAGCATAATTCAAAGTTGGGGCGCCCATTGGTTAAACCCAACAGGTAAAATTATTCTTCTAAAATTCGTTTTATCTGCTCTAACTATTTTTCAATGTGAAGGATTGTTGGCCTCTAAAGGATTTCCTGAAAAAATCTCAAGGACACTTCGAAGTTTCCTTTTGGAAGGGGGGAAAACACACACCAAAAAATTTCACCTCATCAATTGGTCAACAATATGCCAACCAATTGGTAAAGGAGGATTGTTCATTCACAACCATGCTCTAATGAATACTGCATTGGGGGAAAAACTAATATGGCGTCTCATCACAGGTCCTCTAGACTGGTGGAAGCAAGTCATTATAGTAAAATATTTTATCTCCTCTCGTCTTCGTTGTCTGAATGGCCCTCTCCCCTCCTCCAGTGACTCCCCAATTTGGAAATTATTAAAGGTGGATACTCCTTTGATTCAACTCAATCTCTCTTGAGCTCCATGGAATGAATCTCTCATCATTGTTTAGACAGATAGTATATTGGGAAGGCCCCCCTTATATAAAAATGAAAGTCTAACTCCACTTAAAATCTGGTACACATACAATGGCTACTGCAAGCTTCAAGACTTCACAAATTGGACTGCTAACGGTAAATGGAAATCATGGAAATCTCTCGCCCTCTGAACAACTTATCCCTCTTATCCCCACCCTATATGATCAGTTAGATGGATGTGCTACCATTTATTTCCATCTAAAATACTCTCGGTGTTGGGGCGCTGAACATTACTCAGTAAAAATGGGATTTTCCAGCCTTCTTTCCGAAATTCGAAGACCAACCTTTTCCAAGATTTGGTCTTGTGTATGGTCTGGGCCTTCCTTACCAAAAATCAATGCTTTCACATGGATCATGGTGCATGGTAAGTTACTTACTGCAAAAAATATTTAGAAGCATGGCATTGTTGGCCCCTCCATATGTGTCCTTTTTATGGATTCAATTGAATCAACAAAACATCTGTTTTTTTTATTGCCCTTTTTCATTGCAAGTGTGGGACCTCATGCTCATTTCTCTTCGCTCATAAATTTTCCCTCCTTCCATTTGGAATGAAATTCGTGTTCATTGGAAGTAAATAAATGTTGGCAGATTCATTAAAAAACATATCTTTGCAAGTTTATGGAGGCATATCCCAAAATTCATTTGTTGGGGAATCTGGCTATCAAGGAACAAGGCCATTTTCCAAAACAAAACTCTCCCCCCCCAAAGGGTTTTGTCTAAATCTTGTGGTCTTATATAAGAGGTATTATCCATCCAAAATAAACCTCCAACCAATCAAGTCCCCCTAAAATACTAAGAGAAACTATGGATAACCAATATCCTAGGAAATCGCTTTGTAAATCGAGCCAACACTGCTCAGTCTCCAAAGTAACTCATTTGGAATTTGTGACTTTCCAACTAGGAATTCCACCAACGGAAATAACAAAAACACTCCTTGATATTATTTTTTGATGGAGCATCCATAGAAAAACCAAGGGTAGCAGGTGCATGGGGAGTTATTTATGACTTCGAAGGAAATAAGATATTGGACTTCGCTTGGGGACTAGGGAAAACCACTAATAATCAAGCATAGGTTCTTGCAATTTACATGGAACTTCATCTCCTTCTAGATAACAAATCTTACCGACTTATGGTAATTGGAGACTCCGACCTAATTATAAAAGGTCTTTGTCATTTCTCAAGAAACCTCAATCCAATATTGCTCGATATTTTCTTAGAATTAGAGATTTGGAGCATAAATTCAGTGAAATCAACTATTTCCATGTGTACAAATCCCAAAATGTTCTATCCGAGTCTCTTGCTAAGGAGGAAAAATTATTTAACCAAGGATTCCTTAAACATGGAAATTAAATTGTCTATGAGCCTATCCCCTAGGCCTTGTTTGCCATCCTTATATTTTTCTATGGATTAAAAAAAGAAGAAGCAATTGTTGGAATTATTTAAATATGTCACTCTCATCCTTAAGCACTTTCTCCCTCTAACCATCTCCACTTGCCCCAGAAATTTTTCATGCAATGTTTGGATTCACAAATGCATTTCCTTGTCTTATTCGTGTCCTCTATGTTTCATGTTGATCTCACCTGTCTCTTTCTACATGCTCTTTTCCTTGATCTCATGTGGGAGTTGGCCTTACGTTCATCCCACTCACCCTTGCAACATATTACTGACGGCCTGGGGAACCATGGAGAATACATCCTATTGTTCCTGAGTTTATACTTTAAGGCTCTAAAGTATACTTTCAAGGCATCTGAAAAGATAGAGGAAGTTGAGGACAGAAAAACCAGTGATTAAAGGTGAGGGCTATAATTGGTTCCTCAACTGTCTCTGTCGAAATTCCCATTTTTCTTGAATGATGATATCTCTCCCAATTACTGCCCATGAACATTCTAACTCAACCCGGTTATTTGTTGTTTTTAAGATAGTGTTAAATAGATTTAGAGCGATAGTGGTTTGATCCGAAAGACCGGGTTCAATGTTAAGCTGCCTTGAAACTAGTACTGTCATGGAGGATAAAAGGTAAGGAAGATATAATTTAGTGTTTTCATTTTTTGGCTTCGTTATCTCTATTTTGCAATGTAAAGAGAAATATTTTTAAAACACGAATTAATAGGATGACTAAATTAAAGGTCGTTTCTTGAATCTGAGTTAAAATTAAAGGAAAGGGAACATGCATGACATGAGGGAAAACATAAAGCTATTAACAAGGTGAGGCATCAATTTAAGAGGAATCTCACGTTGTAACAGAAGACTATGAAACACGACAATATTAATGAAGCATATGATATTGAAATCTAAACATTTATAGGTCTTGTATCTACTGATAACTGATACAGAGGAAAAGTTGTAGATGATTTAAAAGAAAAGAATAATTATTTCCACAGTAGAGGTTGCACTAAATTGTAGTCGAGCATTCATCAATTAGATATATGAAAGAAATATGAAAAGATAGGGGAACACATAACTCAGACGTGACAAAATCTGGAATCTTCAATCTACATTTCTATTAATTCAAAGCTTCTTCAAAATTACTTTCGTAAAAAAAGAGCCCCTTTTGAGAAAGGAAAAAGCCCCTCTTTCAGTATTCTCCCCTCCTATCTATACAAGATCATTACTCTTGATGGTTAATGATTTCCTACTTTTTAGGGGAAAATATAGTTACAAAACTACAACCTTAACCATTACATGATTAACTTTTTTTTGGTCTATCATTTCAAAAGTATAATCTTTCGAACGATACTTCACTGTTTAGTTGAAGTCTCTCCCTCTTTTGAAGCTATATATTCAATACATTTCTCCAAGAAATGAACAAAAAGTATGGGTGGTGTCGGAAGATATTTAGTTTCAAACAGATAAAACTTTCTTTGTATCTTTGGAAGATGGTCTTCAAAACCTTTATCGACAAACCTGGTCACTTGCAATTTTAAATTGGGCTATACCAACCATCTATCTATTAGGTTGGTGTTGATTTCCTTCAACTGTGAAATCTCCGTCTGAATCTCCTACAAGCCTTCTTTGCAGTTCAACTAGTGTTTCACAATGTTTGTCTACCCTAGTGGCTCAGATCAATCATTTATTTCGATACCTAACACTTTCTTATCCAAAGAATCAAAGATTCCCTCACAGTCATCTTTTATTTCTTTTACTATATTCTTGTTTTTGACTATGTTCGTTTCCCATGCCTTGAGCATGATGTCTCCTCTTATCTGTTCTGTGACATAAATCTTTAGATCTTTCGACATCTCCCTATTTCCCGAACATGCAACTGCTTTCTGGAAAGTATTCCTTGCAGCTTTAGCCTCCTTTTCTAGTAAAATAATATTATCAAGGGATTTGCTTAGCTCTTGAAAGTAATTCTGGATGATCTCTATTTTGGAGATCAATTCCTGATGTTCGACTTCTATCTTTGTATGTGCTTCCATCGAGAGAGTCTGGAAAGCCTTTAAGTCTACAAGTCATCCTTCTATCAAATTTAACTTAGCTTGTAGCTTCCTTACAAGATCCTTTTGTTGAGTAACTTGCACCTAACTTGCTTGTATCCTCTGGTTCATTTCATCCAGGCTTGATTTGAGTGATTGAATTTCTTGTCTTTCAACAGATGTGGCCTGCTCCAATATTTTATTCACCTCTTCTCTAATGTTTTTCTCACCATTCTTTAATTGGTCTTGCAATTTAGCTATTGTGTGGTTACTCTTCTGTATAATTGATCTCATGTTCTCCACAGTAAAAAGGTTTGATGTTTCCATGGCTCCCATGGAGCCTGCTACCTCTGTAGCGAAATCCTCCTCTTCCAAATTTTGGCCATCTACCAAGGCTCTATGATTCTTCAACATACCCCCCTCTCTCATATACATCTCTTGTTTTAGGAAAACCTTCCTCTTTTTGCTGAAAAAATAATCAAAAGGAGGGATATCATCTCAGGAGATAGGGGTGAGTTCACTAACATATATGGCTCCCATCTGTGGGAACCCAAAGGAAGACTGTAAAGGGGTTAAGGAAGCTATGGGGATTCCTAGCTCTGTAGATCTTGTCTCTCCCATGACCTTAGGTATATTGACATCAACAACAGGTGATGAAGGAGGAGTGGACTTACTGGACTCGGGAGGTGTCATGGGCCTCCTCTCTACTTCCGTCTCTGGATTTTTTGTCTGTAAGGCCTCTTCATTTTGTGAAGACCCTTCAGTCTCCTGAGGAAATTCTTTAGGATTGACTTTATCTCATGCCTCTTGTCCAAAACCTGGAGGAGTATCTTCTTATTCCTAAGGAAGGGTAATTGCTTCTCCTTGCAACACTTTGGGCAGACTGCTCTATCTGTTCTTCTGGAAGGTCTGAAAACTTGTTTTCAAGTCAGACGGCAGTATCTGTACCCTCTCTAAAACTTCCTCATATGTCCTAGTCCCTTTGAACATGTCATCAAAAGGGGACTTCTCATGTTCATAAGCCTTCATATTACAGTGGGTCGTATGTTTTCCCACTAACTGTTAAGGGTCATGCTTCCTGTGTTCGAGGTCCACCAATTTGACCTCCTCCAGCACTGCCGCTTCAACTTTGGAATGAACCAAGTTGAGAAGTGAAAATTTTCCAATCCGAACGGGAAAGACCGACCAAGAATTCTTTTGGGCCATATTTAGTTCTATCCCAATTCCACTTGTTACTATTTGATGAGATACCTCCCTGCACACCAGTCTGTTAGGGAGGAATTTTGGGAGTGCATGTGGAGGGATTGAACATATGAAAACTCTGATGTAGGAGAAATTCTCCTCTATAGACCAGTCAACAACTGCCTTGAGGGTTCCTATGACCAACTCTGAAATGAGGGGAGGTGTACAACCTTACAACATCTGATGTAGTGGTATTACCACGAAATGACAGATTTCATAGAATGAGTCCTTGGCGTTTTCTTCCCAAAGTTTAGAATGATATGCATGAATGGGTTCCGGGTAAGTCAGATTCCAACTCCAATTCATAAAAGGGAAAGGAGTTGAGAAGAATATAGCATCCATGATGTACGCAAACATATAAAAGGCTACTGGACGACCATTGGATCTTGCAGTCTAATATTCCATGACCTCATTCTCTATGTTATCAGATAAAATCTTATCCCAATTAAAACTGTAACCTTTTGTTTCCTCATGCAAAAGGGGTACCCATTTTGAAGGGATATGGGTAGGAATTTTCTTTCCGAAACGTCTACATAACATCATTGCCACATAGACCATATACTTGTTTAAAGAAGATGTGGCATAAAAACCATGGGTGTTAGCCTTGAATTTTGCTATGTTTCTCCACCAGTCTTTAATTATGCCAGGATATGTTTGGTCTAACTCAAGACATTCTTTCCTTTGAAAATCACTCACGAAATATTTGTTATAAATATACTTGGGACTGGGGGATAATTTATACATTACTTGTACATGTTCCGGTCTGAAAGAGCCAATGACGACCCCTCGATTGTCTAGAATGATTCTCGTTTGTACATCAGTTCGTTCTAAGGCCCAACTGATCATGTCATTATATGTCATAAGTCGAGGCTGTGTGGCTATTTTGTGGAGCTCAGACTCCTCTATATCTCAAATTTTATTGTTAGCATCGTGAGGGAAAGTTTTTATTTCATAATCTAGAGTCTCAAAAATCTGCCTCTGGGATTTTATGGAATCGATGGCATGCGATATTGTATTAGATATAATGTCTTCATCTGTGCTCGATCTTTCTGCAACTTCCTCGCTTTTCTTGGGTGCCTTCTTAGGTGCCATGATATCTGCACTGGATCAGAAACCTGTTTACAGAGAAAATATGTATAAAACCAGATAAATGTGACTTGTTGTGGATGTAGAGGATAACAATGAAGTTCGAAATACAAGATCTTATTAACCTTTAATTTTGTGTTATAATGAGTGTACAGATAGACGACGAAAAGTTAATGCTTTTTAATGGAAAGATATGCCTGGAGATACGTTTTCGCATCAAAAAATATCTTCACTTATCTGTTATTAATACTATCGTATATCGACGATTTCGAAACTGGATTTTCAAAAATCACTGCCTTCCTCAATTCCCAAAATGCGAAAGGCAACTTGGTTATCACTAATCCTATTTTGGAAGAAAATTAACGTTAATCTTATACCTTGTTTAGAGAAAACACGATTTCGCGTTTCGGATCTTCAGGGACCCTGTTGCCAGGGGATAAGTCATAAGAAAACCCGGATCATGAAATTGTGATGGGATTAGTGAGGCGCTAATCATGTATTAGATATTTAATTAATCAAGGTTAACGATTAATTATCCTTTTAACTTTTCGGAAAAACAAGGATCGGGAGTTTGATGGTTGAGAGTTCAAAAGCGCTTTAGTAGAAAGAAAAACCCGAATCATGAAAGATTAAGGGAATGATGATTGGGTTTAGGAGCTTAGTTAATTACGGATTAAAGAGTGCTTTGTGGAAAGCGACGGAAAAGGTAA